>JARFIW010000058.1:0-94960 GCA_036346225.1 Platerodrilus igneus | reverse complement strand
AATCCTCTAAGTTGATAATGTTTTTTTCAATTTGCCACCATTCTATCATACATTTTTCTGAATGGTGAGTGCATTTTTGCCAATATTTGTCATCTATCCTTCCAAGTGCTTCATGCTATATTAATTGTACGTGCTCGTCATTAAATCTTCCAATATTGTCGTAATAGCCTTTGAAATTATCCCAAATTAATTCTATTGGATTAAATTGGCAATGGTATGGAGGGAGCCTTAATACTTTATGGCCACTTTGTATTGCAAGTTCAAGTATGAATATTTTTGGTTGAACATGCAAGTAATTTTCTTTTTAACATTGAAGTGTCAGCAAATACGTTATGTCGAAGCAAATAATTAATTAATTCCTCTTTATTTGAAAAATTGTTAGGAACCTTTTTGACTAATTGCGAATGATATGAATCATTATCTAGCACGATTAAACTTGGACCGCTTAAATTTGGTAATAAACTTTCTTGGAACCATTTTGTGAACATTTCTGTGTTCATATCACCATGATAATCTGCATATTGTGATTTTGAAGAAAACAAAAGAGATGCATCATGTATAAAACCATTTTATTTCCAGCATGTATCACAAAAAATTTAAAACAACATTTGGTAACTATACAAAGCACAGTGACAGCAACAAATTAACAACTAACCGTCTTCCTGTTTCAAATGGCTTCTTCTTGATGCTTTTGTGAGAATTATCATGCCAATTCTTTTTGGCAGATCCCCTACTAAAAAGCCAAGTCTCGTCAAGAAAACAGGTTCATATAGTTGCGTTTCCTTATTGGAATGGTAATCCTTTAAGAATTTTATTCGTGCAGCAGCTATATGTTGTTTCTCGAACAATCCTTGCCTTCCATTATCTACTTTATAAAAAATCCTATAGTAGGTAAAAGTCTTCTTAAGCTAGTTAATTTGAAATTACATATGCCGGCAGTAACAAGCTCTTTTTGGAGTGCTTGTGCAGTTACATGAAGTCCTACAAATATAGAAATTAGTTACTAATTACAATTAATTTTTATATTACTTTTCGAGTGCATCTCATAAATTTTACGTTTAACTGCATGTTTTATAAAATCTTCAACATCGCAAGATCTGCTTTTTGTTTGGTTGCGTTTCCTGCACGTCGAATGAATTGGAAAATTTTCCTTTAGAGCTTGTGAGTCTCCTCTCTTAATCTTAGTTAAAACACTAAGACTAAACCACATGCTTCAGAGGTTTGCTGAAGAAATAATTAATTGATTTGAAGGATTAAGTGTATTTATTTTTGTACCTGCATAACACTTCCAAACGAAACTAAAACACATTCATTATCACGCTCTCTTTCAAAATAATCCATGACGTTCAAAATCACCTGGTGTAATTGGGGTTTGAGATGTTTGTTTCGAAGCATTTTGAACAACTAAAAAGCAAAGAGGTGATAGTATTTAGTGTTTTTATAGGATGGCTGTATTTACCTTTTATAATGTGTAAGAAATCCTTTTACTTTTGAAAAAACTTTTATATTTGCGATTTGAGCTAAATGTAAAACGTAAATACAACAAAAATCAAGAACTACGTGAAAAGACAACAAAAAGTGACAGGAAACTAAAATTATTTATAGGTTATAATAATACATAAATATTAGTTATAACAGACATACGTTTTGATGCTGCCATACCAATCCTTAAAAGACGTATTTTTTTTCTATCCATCCTGTTTTAGGGCAAATAGTTACATGTACTGACAAAGACATGCAATTTTCATTATCATTTCTAATAATGTACCGCGGTGAGTCATCGGTCAGTTTAAATGGTTTTGACTATACATAGTAACGTGTATAACAACAAACAATAATTCAAAGTTTGTTCCGTCTACAAATAAACTAAATTCAAAATACATAATAGAAACCCACAATGTTCATCATATTTCAATTTACGACAAATGAACGTTTTTGTTCCAGTCGAATTTTGTTAATAAATTCGTTACATATTTTTTCTGTTTCTAAAAGAACTCGCTGTATATTTCACTAAACATTTTATGTTACTTTGGTGTTGGCGCGATCGCTGTAGCTGAAAAGCTGATTAATTAATTTACCCTTCAGCCAAACTAAATGTCAAAAATTTCGTTGGGAGCTTGTGTTCCGGAGCATCATGTAAACGGCTCCTATGACGTTAACTACGTTAAGTGTGCATCTAGATTATCCGGTACGGTTAGTGAATCTGTGGCACTTTTATTGATGCGATAACTGGGTACAGATGCGTAAGCATACGCGATAAAAATGCTGTTAATCCCATGTTGTTATACGTTTAAGCCTTCATATGGCGGCAAGGAGTCAAATGTAACATCTCATTATGGCGAGATGCAATTATTGGTTAAACTTTCAACAGCGATATACCCCAAGCCAGGTCTACCGCCGCCTCTCGACAAAGGAACAATTATGAACATTTCTACAGATTCTTTGTATTCAAAGTTAGTGTCCTTTTGTTCTACGGTCGATAAACTATTGAAAAAAGCAAGGTCAGTCGAAGTAAATTGTCACGAGATAGAAGTAATTTAATCGACATGAAAACAAAATCAACAGTATCAATTACAATAAAACTGATAGGAAGTCAACTACACGATGCGTATTCTGCAAAAACTAGAACGACACAAAAGAAAATTGGAATCGTGTAATTTGCAACAATCAAACCAAAACAAAACGGACGTGAAATTACGTCATATGTCGTTATGGATAATAGTGCGTTCGTTATTCTAAGAAGTAATGTTGGTAAATGTAACTCAAGAAATAGGTACATCAGATATGGAAGACAGTGCGGCGTGATCACAGACGGTGCTGCGCTGCCGCTTGCCTTGAGTTTTGTTCAATTTTTAATGAAATTCCGTTAACGCAAAACAAATGGCCCACATTACTAATTAAAATTCTCGAAATATCAGGAATAGCGTTAGCAGATACTGCCACTAAGAAAAGTGCTGCCGGTTTCAGGCTATCCAGAAAATGCAACAAGGTCAACGGTCAACAGTTACTTAAACCTCAATTTATTTAATTTTTGGTGGTCAAGCAAGAGTTAGAATCGTGTTAATAACAATTTCAATGGTTAGTTATATAATCGTGAAATTCCTAAGACATTTATCATTTATAGTGCTACTTGTGCAAAAACAGCCCCGCGCTTTTAGATATCGAATTCATTCACGCAGCAAATCTCATACCTATTAAATTTTTCACAGTGGTCTTAATCATTCAGTGATGCGAAACATAAATGTTATTCATTGACGCATAAAATGAATATAATATATGTTAGCATACATAGCCTTGATCTAATCTACATGAGGATGGTCTTATTTATCCAAACATTAAAATCAACAATTCAACAGGTCCATTTCCACAGCACTCCCACAATCAAAATTTAAACTTTTTTCTACGCCATTCATTTGTGCATTGTAGGTGCACAAATGTGCACAGTGAACCAACGTTTGTGCATTTCTCTCTAAAAGATACGCAGATATTAAAATGGCGGGGCTGTAGAAACGGCAGCCTCCTCACCAAAGCATTCTGAATTTTTTTATAGGCAGTCTTTGCGTATCGTAGGTGCACAAATGTGCACAATGTACAAATGTTTATCCACTTCTACATACTAAGATACGGGAATATTATTTTTGGGTAGCCCAAACATAGCGGCGACGTACCACCGATGCAATCGCATATTACCTAAAAGCCAATTGCTTTCGCATTGTATGACAGCAGTGCACAACGTGCAAACATTTGTGCACTCTCGCAATCGATGTGAAATACTAACCAATACAGGTGCGTGAAGTTAGCCGCATTCTTTTTAATTTTACAAAAAGTTTTGTGCTATAATTAGGCGCTATTTTGCGCCGTTAAAACTAAATTTTGCGCTCTCTTAGCATTCAAGTTATTTAAAAAAAATTTTTTCCGGCCAAGTTTACGCAGCCACGCTGTTTTCGTTTTTTCCAAAAAAATGTGTGCCATAAATAGACGCCCATTAGGTGCTATTTTGCGCCGTTAAAATAAAATTTTGCGCCCACCCGGCAAACAAGTTATATTGAAAAAGCTATTGCTCCGGCCAAGTTCAAGTTTTACGAAATTTTGAAAAAAAATTTGTTCCATAATTAGGCGCTCATTAGGCGCCAATTTGAACCCTTGAAATAAAATTTTGCGTCCTCGTTGCAAGCAAGTTATTTAGAAAACCTCCAGTAGGCGCGGTTCACGCATCTACGGAAAATTTCCTGAACAACTTGTTCGCAATAATTTTTTAATACAACTTGTTTAATATAGGCGGGCGCAACATTTTGTTATAACGGCGCAAAATAACGCCTAATTATGCCACAAGAAATTTTTTGAAACTCAAAAGGTGCGGCTAACTTCACACACCTAACCAATACTAGCTATGCAGAAATTTATTTAAGTTGTCTACATAAACAGCAACACTTTTCCTACGTGCCATTCTCTAGATTTTTAGTGATTTTTGTTGGCGTGTATTGCACATACATAATTCTGCAAAAATCTCAACGTTTGTGCACTTTCGTACACTAAGGTAAACTGAAAGCGATTTGCGGAGACCAGAGACCAAACAAATTTCTTCTCTTCTTTATGGATAATTGTTCGTTAAGGTGTAGCGTTTGTACACCTTCTCAAACTATAATATAAAAAAAATAAACATAGAACTACCGAAGTGTTAGCGCCCATCAAATGAACAACGTTTTCTTACAAAAATTTTGTTGTGGACGGATAATGCCAAATAGGATGGGAAGGAATGAGCGGACAGAGGAGGGGCGTCTTGGTTTGCTTACCGTCCACGCCTTGAGTACTTCTTACTACTTATCGCCTTTTTTCAATTGTCGATTGTTTCCACTAACGCTCGCGTTCGAAGTGTTTTGTTTTGGAAACTCCCATTTTAACTATTCCAAAATGCAAATCCATATTTAATATTAGTTTACAATCAAACTGTTTATTAAGCAACCGAGTACTCCTTAGGATGTCATATGTGTAAACGTACAGAATTCAGTGTATCTCATAGCGGTGCCGGTAAAATTGAACAGCATATAAAGTCTGAGAGACGTAAATGTGTCAACCGTACCACCGCTTCGAGTTCTTCAATGTTAAATTTTTCCAAAAATCGGACGAAAACAGAAGTTATTGTAGTAAATGCATTAAGACATACATCGATTGAAGAATTAAATGTTGATCATGGTAAATCAAATTCACAATTTTGACGGATGCTTCGAACCACGATAACAAGAAC
Source organism: Platerodrilus igneus (assembly GCA_036346225.1). Taxonomy (NCBI): domain Eukaryota; kingdom Metazoa; phylum Arthropoda; class Insecta; order Coleoptera; family Lycidae; genus Platerodrilus; species Platerodrilus igneus. The sequence continues at coordinate 89,715 of JARFIW010000058.1, read as the reverse complement.
ATATATCTTGTTTTGATGCGCTTTTGTCCACCATACGAAGGCATACAAGTAAAATATTTTGATTGAGAAGTGCACAAACATTTGTATACTGTGCACATTTGAGCACCTACGATGCACAAACGATTGGCTATAAAAGAATCCGAAATTTCTTCGGTGGGGGGGCTGTGGTTTCTACAGCACCCCATTTTTACTTTCTTCGTATCTTTGTTTAGAGAAGTGCACAAACGTTTGTTTACTGTGCATATTTGTGCACCTACGATGCACAAACGAATGACGTAGAAAAAGTTCAAATTTCGATTGTGGGGGGGAGCTGTAGAAATGGATCTGTGCGAAGCGATCGCTCACGCAAATGTTTAGAAATTTGGTTATCCTAGATTCACCACTCCGGTTACCACAGCGGTTATCAATAAATGTATATATTTAAATTAAATTGTAATATTTATTGATAAAGTTTGTTTTGCTTACTTACAACGTCAACAGCAGCAAAAATCATAAATAAATGTATTAAATTATGTTGTTTTTTAGTCTTAGGTGTAAGGTGGTAGTCCTATTGTTAGACAACGATACCCTTAATTAAATCGATGGGGGAAAAGGTGAGGGTAATTAAAAGAGAATTAAACCTCAAGTTGTTCAGTTTAAAGACGTCAGTCGACCGATGCAAACGTGTATTGTGTGTGGTGCTCATTAATAGAAAAACATGGGGTAAGTTTTTATAAAATTTTGGATTAGGTGCTTTTAAATTAATCTCTAAAAATGGAATCTATAAGCCGTTTATTAATCACCCCGAATTTTTTCATTAAACAATTTTTTCGTTAAACAATAATACGAGATGTGCAAGTAATGACTTCGATTGACTCGATGGTGTAGTGGTTAAGGTGTCCGTTTTGCATGCGGGCAGCACGGGTTCGAATCCCGCTTGAGTCGACTTTTTTTACGCTAAGAACTTGCGGTAAAATGTATATAGAGGATGGCGCACAAGTGGATATATACAGAGTAAGTTAAAAATGGTGACTTTAAAAAATCGTGGATTGAGATAAGAAAAATGGCGGATGACATATGTGACGTATGAAAAATGGCGGATTACAGATGTGACGTAAGAAAAAATGGTAATATCGTGAATGAGTTTTCCCATTGCATTGCGGTTAGTACTAATGGGTTTTAATGAAAAAACCCATTAAAAAGCGATTAGTGCTAACGGGTTTTTAATGAGAAAACCAATTAAAAAGCGATTATTGATAATAGGTCTCTAATGATAAAACTCATTAAAAAACGATTAGTGCTAATGGGTTTTAATAAGGAAACTCATTAGTGACCGCGTGACGTCATCGGAGAATGGGCTTGTCGGGAAGACGCAGCACGTTGTACCCCTACCTCCACCTCCACATCCATGTACATCCCCCACATTTCTCCACATCCCTTCACATCCCTCCACTCACCTCCATATCACTCCATCCACCTCCATATCCTTCCATATGACTCTACATCCCCCCACATTCCTCCACCCACCTCTTCATCACTTCACATACCTTCACATTATCCCACATTACTCCACATCACTCCAAATAACTCCGCATACCTCCACATTTCTCCACATCCCTCCATATCACTCCACTTCCTCCACATCGTTCCACATCCCTCCGCATCACTCCACATCACTCCAAATTACTCTACATCCTTCCACATCCCTCCACATTCCTCCACATTCCTCCACATCCCACCACATCTGACGTCACGCGGGTACAAAAAATTGCAAGACGGTACTTAGAATTTCTCATGTTAAATCTCATAAGAAAACTGGTACTTTGAGGCAGAACGAAGCTTATCTACGCGTATCATACAGATTAGTCCTTCTTACGGTATTCTGCGCAAACACAAAAGAAAGCAGTAAAAGTAAGTAGCGAAATCGTTTACGCCGAATACCGCAACAGAACAGGGACAGGATGGTAGAATTTGGGCTAGCTCAAAAACGTCGTAGAGGGGCGTGGGTGAAATAGAAAGAACACATTGGAAACCTCTGTAAAACTATATTGTTAACATCCAATCTCGAAAAACTATTTACAAAACAATAAAACAAATAAGTTGCGTAATCGTTTGTTACGTGCTAGTAAACAAAGCGTCATAACATAAGCATATAAAATTGGTGAGCGAAATATATAACATCTTATAGTCTAAATACAATGGTTTACCTTAAATACATACAAAAGAAAATTAAACATAAACTGTACAGTAAATCTAAGAAAAGAAATATACCTAAATTATATATACATTCTGTTTTGTGAAGTGCACCTCTTTAAGAAATAGCATAACATTAAAATCAGACACTCTAGCTTAAATTAATCAAATCTTAACTACTTTTAAATTGATGCGCAAGTTCTTTTCGTTAATGTTTATACAAAAGGTAAAAGAAACAGTAAAACGGACTCTAACTCAAACTTTGAATAATTAATTTTTAATTTGAAGAATGATTATTACATCGCCGCTCGTGCATTGTGAATGTGTTTGGTAACGTGGTGTTTGTAATTTATTGGATAGTGATGAGTAGCAGCAAATAAAATGTCTATCTTTACTCCACAGCAACATAAAAAAATTGCGAAAATAGAAAACTGTACCTTGAGCTAGTTGGCTTCGTATCATGTTTTGGATGAAAAAATGCGACTGCATTTCTTTATTGGCTGCATGCTGGAATTACCAACTTCAGTTATACTAAGAAAGCACTTTAGCGCGACTTTACAACATGTATCTTCGGTAAGATGTTGTATTCAATCTTGTCTTTCAAAGCACGGTTTCTATTTTAGAAGGACAAAATTATGTATGGGGGTAGGGTATTTGGCTTTCAAAGATATCAAGTCTGCAGAATTCCCAGACAACAGCTGCCGAAGTACAAACTGTAACAGCTTGCCAACAAGCAAATAACGCAATTATCAAAGGATTTTTAGACGAAGGAAAACAATCTTGTTATTTTGTAACATATTAACAGCTGCACGATACCAGATAACAGGTCTATTGTAAGCAGATGTAGGCAGGTGGTAAGTGGTCTTATCTTTTAGAGGAAAGCTGTGCATTCACACGCATCTTTTAATTAAAATGTAATTACTGCAGGTGCTAGGAAATATTGCAACTACTCGTAACGTAATGTTTCCTAAGCAGGTGTTTGATTATATAAAGCAAGCTTTTGTATAAAGCAATTACTTGAAAAATTTTATAAAATAACACTAATTCAAATGGCGGGAAATCGAGCTTATTGAGAAATTTTAGGGCGTTCTAAAAATAAATGCAGAAAAGATTGTTTGCAGGGTTTTGAGCGTAACAAATTTCTCCCTAGCAAAATTAAAAGGTCGGGGTAGGAAGCAGAAACAACGGAACAGGCAGTATACTAATAAAAGAAAGTAAAAAAAAAATTCGCTATAGGAAAAACTTAAATACCGATAAAAGAATTTTTATTCGGCTTGAAGGACTAATAGGAAAAATTTAAAAAATCTTACAAAACAAACTAATACACACTAATAAGATAAAAAAATCTTACAAAACTACAAAAATAACTAGTGCACACTAATACGATAAAATAATTAAAAAAATCTTACAAAACTACAAGAAAAACTCAAGAACTAACACAAAAGGATTTTTATCCGGCTTGAAAGACCAGTACACCGGACCAAGTCAAGAAGTGTATAGGATATAGGAAAAGGGCAAGGTATAAGGTAGCAAACATCGAGGACAAAGATGAAATAGCTTAACACTGCAAAAAGTCATCGAAGAACGGATATCTCTAGTAAAGAAGCAATAACGTTTTCCACCTCAAAAAAAAAAATTGGTTTCTCGCGAAAAAACCCAAAGTAAGAAAAGGAGCAAGGAGGAAAACCTACAGTACAAGCCAATATGAGACAATAAATGGCAAGCCTCAAAGTATGCAAGGGAACAATGAGAATGCTGGATAGAAAAGTTGAGATACTTCAAGCTGTGATAATAAAGAATCGTATTAAACGAACAACCGAAGAAAAGAATAACTAACTAGGCCTACAAGTCGACTAAGTCGTGGTTTTCGAAGAAAAGAAAAAGACCTAGATAGCTTCTACCATAGGAAGCAGATCGAAAAAAGTTAACAAAGTTCGTAAGAGAACTAGCAGTAAGAAAACCAGCAGAAAGATAAGGAAAGGAAGATGTCTCAAAAGGGATGTAGAAGTAAAACTAAAAATAAAAAACTTTGGGGTACGAATTTACTAGACATTCATTTAGTTAAAAAGGTTTTAAAGAAGAGCAATAAAAGCCGAGAATTGTTTATTAAATGGTATCGATTTAAGAACCCAACATGGAAAAATAAGGATAGCATAGTTCTATGAGGCTTTTATTTCAAAGTTTATTCATTTATGAATCAGCTCTCGGAAAGATATTATGGATTTTACCTTGGACATTCAAGGTTTTCAATTTAAAACCAATGGATTTTTTTATGAAAGGGATTGCTATTCTAAATGTTGAGACAGACGGGTTATGGCACGAGATTTTCGATTTACTCTTGATAAATTCAAACTTGGGTGAGGACCTTCAGAAGCATACCACATGGGCGACCAAGTCCTTGCATAAATTGAACTGGGATATACCTTCTATACCAATGGATTTAAGATTACGTTTTTGAGTTTATATTTACTAGAGACAATACCAATGAACGCAGTAGTTTACGTTAAAAGAATGCAGAAAAAACATTTATCTCCAAGTACATGCCAGCTAACATTATGGTGAATATGAAGGAACTTGGCGGTCAAAATTTGAAGCAATTGAGGAAAAGTTATGATCAATCGTACTATTGGTTGCTACATGGAGAACGTTCTCATTGTAAAGTAAATGTGATTTTATTAAAAACAAAGTATTTTAAAATAAACAATCGATTTAATTTTTCTTCTTTTTTTAAACATTAGTTTGAGTGGTTCTGAACGTTGAGAATGGAGGGCTTAGCAATGTAATATCTAAGAGGAAGTTATTTTAGTCCTAGATTTTTAAATACCAGTGAGAAATATTTAAATTTAGTAGTGCAAGTATAGTTATAATGCAAAACTACTTACCAAATTACCGAGCTGTGTAAAGGATTCGAATTAATTCAATTTTTAGATTATGTAAATAGTCTCTATTTTTTTCAAATGAAATTAAAATAAGTTGTAATTTTCCTTTAATAAATTATTATACTTACCCCAAAAATTTGTCGTTAACAGGCATATCAAGTACTTTGAGAATCAACGTAAAAGCTTTATGGATTTTTGTTGTTTTTCTTCTTATATAGAATCCTATCAGACCATTCACCAAACTTATTGGAAAATTTGTACCGTTCACGGGGGATTCTTCTAGTTTTATGAAACTACTTGCTAGAGGCATTTAAAATTAAACAAGGGTGTTAATACTTTTACATGGTAATCCTACGTAAACAGAAACGTTTGCAGTTTTTTTGGGCTTCATCGTAAATGACAATTTACTAATTATCAGGTGAAACGTCAATGAGGTAGACAAGCAGGTACTTAATACACGTCGTTAAGAAAACCTATTCGCATTTATTCTTATGTAATGCATTCGTCTTTCAAAGCATTGCAGGATTTGATGTTCTTTACAAAAAATTTGCACTGTTCTGAATGGCGTTTATTGCGACAAAAGTTATAACGAAATTATATGTTATGTGAAAATCTTAATAATTTGCATTAATTCTAGTGTGATTTATTTAAAGATGTATGTAATTAACTATTAATGACCCTTTAGATGCGTTGTTAGCGAAGGTTGGTACACATTCACGATAGAAAATTGCATTAATATGTCATTGAAATTTATCTATAAGCAACAGATTTTTACATATGTTATGAGCCCTAATTAGGATATGTGAAATACAGGAAAATTTTCAGTGCGTTAACTAAAAACCCAACCTTTCTAATTGCACGAATGATTTAAATTTACTGCAAGATATTGGATTACAAAGGCTTGCTTTGATTTAAAACGCATTAAACGATTTGCAATTAAACATGAATAGCTCTAAAAACTCCTGATATCTAATTATGTGCATATTTTAGTATTAACAGGTTATATTATTAGATGTGCTAAAATTTGGAGAGGCAGGTCTTGCATACTTTAGGGTAAGATTGTGTCAATATTGTAAAAGAATTTGCACGTGTATTCCTAGATCCGTTATTAAGTGGTTAATAGGTATTAAACGTTTGAGAAATCCGCCAATTATCTCCTAAATGCTAATATTGCGTAACAGTGCTTACTCTGGGACAAAGTGTTAAAATGTTCTAGTTAATAAAATCCCTCAGGCTCGTCAGACAGACAAGCTAGTGTAATTAGGTTAATATATGTATGTAAGTAGGTTAATGCACTATTTCTCTTTTACACATATAAGGTCCATAAGAAAGCATTTATAGTGCTTCCTCGTCTTGTACATGCATTTGTCCATAAAGAGCCGATTTTGTCCCAAAGTTGGTGGTTTTTACCCTACTGTTTTGTAAGTATTTTTTAAGCTAAGAAAAAGAACTTGGATACCTCATTATCATCATTAGGTCTTCAGTCCTGGAACTGGTTAGACGTGTATCCTCATTGTTTCCTATTCTGAGCTAACCTACTTATTTCCCTGAAATTTACACAGTCCGCATCTCTCACTATCTGCATGCATTAGTATGATCTAGGACTACCTTTACCTCTTTTTTCCTATCTCTACTTGTAATATATCCCGCACTATTCCCCAAAAATGCTTTAGAAGATATCCTGCCCTTCTATTGCTTCTATTCTTTTTTGTTTTTCACATATGCTTTCAACAATTTTTTCCTTATTTCTGTGTTTGTTGTGTTCGAACATAGCCGCTGCTCTTTCTTGTTAGATGTAGCTCGGATATCTCAGTGATTACAATATTTAAAATCATGTAGTAATTAGGTACACTTAAGAGTAAATTTCCATCTATTCTCCAACATTGTTATCGTAAATTCATGTGCTTGTTGTGTACGCAATGTCAAAATCACAGGTGCCTAATGCTAAGGTAACTAATAAAATCCTTCCATGTATTTTAACTCACAGTTATTATCAGAGTTGATTTTCTTTTTATTAACAGAATACGTGTCTTTAAAGACTATTTTAGTATTTGGTTAGATAAAAATGTCGCGAAAGGTATAAAGTTGGCAAACCGATAAACTTATTGGTACACTATTAATTATGTCTATAAATTTAAGACAGTGTTCCATTGAGAAGACTGAAAAACTCTAATTGGACATAGCCTAGCGAGAAGAAAGATAACAAGTATACTTTCTTGTATTTTATGCAGCGGAAGTATATTGTTTGTACGGGTTGTGTGGTACGAGGCAGCACTTTGCACCACCCCCCATAACGTCACATCCTATCTGACGTCACGCGGCTACACCCACCCCTTCTGACGTCATAAGTCGCTAATAGGTTTTTTTTTAATTAAAAACCCAATAACACTAATCGCTTTTTAATAGCTTTTCTCATTAAAAACCCATCAGTACTAATTGCTTTTTAATGGGTTCTGTCATTAAAAACTTATTAGCACTAATTGCTTTTTAATGGACTTCCACATTATCAAAAACATTTATCACTAATCGCTTTTTAATGGGGGAAGTTCATTAACACTAATCGCTTTTAATGGTAAAACTCATTAACGATAATACCATTTTTTCTTAAGACACACCTGTCCTCCGCCATTATTTTACGTCACATCTGTCATCCGTCATTTTGTATTACGTCGAACCGACATTTTTTTAAGCGTCACATTTAACGTCATTTTTAGAGGTTACTTTAAAACAATCTAACCCAGAATGTTATAAAGACTTACCCCATAATTTTTATTAACGAGCACCACACTCAATAGATGTCGACATCGGTCGACAGACGTCTTTAAACTGAACAACTTGAGGTTTAGCTTTTTTTAAATACCCCCCACCTATTTTCCCACCGCAGTGACACCCAGATAAAAGTTTAATTCGACTAACCGTTTTTAACTTGGGGGTATTTTTCAAGATAAATATATCGTGTAAACTATCAAATTATATAAAAATTTTTCCAGCTGCTCAAATCTGAAAGAATTTTTTAATCGGACGAGACCCCTAGCTACCAGCACCATTTTTACAATTTTTGCCAAAAGTTACTCTTAGCGATATTTATAATACAAATGTTCCCAGGCCACTACCGCCATTTAGATTTTTTGCCAAATGGTGCTCTTAGCGATATTTTTAATATAAATCTACCGCGTAAGGTGTCCATTAATATTGCTTTCTTTTTCAGCTACTTAATTCTTTTGAAATTTTGAAATCAAAAAATCCTTTACTGAGGAATAACCATTTACCAAACTATACAGTGTTTATCTTTAATATACTTCTAAACAGCATTGCTCTGCCTTTTGAGATAAATATGTTATGTGACATGTCTAATTATATTAAAATTTTCTCAGCTACCCGAATCTGAAAGAAATTTTTAGAACGGATAGGATCCCTAGCCACAATCGCCACTTTTAGAATTTTGCCGAAAGTTACTTTCAGCGATATTTTTAATATAAACCCACCGTGTGAGGTGTCCATTAATATTGCTTTTTTCTCAGCTTTTTAAATCTGAAAGAATTTTTCAAATCGGACCGGCCCCTAGCCACTACCGTCATTTTTAGATTTTTTGCCAAAAGGTGCTCTTAGCGGTGTTTTTAATATAAACCCACCGTGTAAAGTGTCCATTAATATTGCTTTTTCCTCCGCTACCCTAATCTAAAAGAATTTTTGTAATCGGATTGAACCCCTAGCCACCAGCGCGATTTCTAGAAATTTCACCATAAGATGCTCGTAGCGATATTTTTAATTTAAACCCACCGTGCAAGACATCAATTCATCATCATTCAACATTAGGTCTTCAGTCCTGGAACTGGTTAGAGCGTACGCTCTTTGTTTCCTATTCTGAACTAACCTACACATTTCCCTGAAATTTGCACAGTCTGCATCTATCACTATCTGATCTAGGTCTACATCTACCTCCTTCTTCCTATCTTTGCTTGTAATATATCCCATACTTTTCCCCAAAAATGTCTTAGAATTAATTCTGCCCTTCTATTTCTCCTATTTTTTTCCACAGATATCTCTATTCTCCTACTATTTCTATAACCTACTTGTTATTAACTTTATCTGTCCATGCTCATACTCATACATCTGAAGCTGAACATTCCAAAAGGCTGTTGACGTTTTTCTGTCTGCTTTTTTTACTGTCCGTATTTCATAGGCATACTGTACTGTGCTCCACACATATGCTTTCAACAATTCTCTTTTTGTTTCTATGTTTGTTGTCTTTGCTCATAGCCGCTGTTCTTTCCTGTTAGATGCAGTTCCGTCCCCATCTATTGTTTTACAATTATATACCCTATTTCTCCGACATTCAGTGGTTGTGAAGGGGGGTAAGCAGCCTGTGGCTGCCAAGTTCCCTCAGCACTTGAACATTTGCCAATTTAATATTTTTTCCAAGATATTTTTTCGCACAGTCAACCTTAGTTGCAGATATTTCACAACCAACACCTGTATTTGTTTATAATACACATCAGATTTATCTGCGCTTATTTTTTCGTCATTAGGTTTTCCGTCTCAAAACTGGTTGGACACGACCCTCCACTTATTTATATTTTGAGTTTAGCTTACATAGTTCCCTGAAATTCCCACTCAGCCTATATACCGCTCGGCTCCCCTTCTATTGTTTTCAAATTATATGCCATATTTTAGCGAGATTCAGTGGTATGTGAAGGGGGTTAAGCAGCCTGTAGCTGCCAAGGATCCCCCAACACTTAGACATTTGCTGAATCAATAGCTTTCCAGTACGTCCATTCACACAATTAACTTTATTCGAGTATTGCCCAACCAATACTTGTAGTGGCTTATAATAATCATCATGTTTAAGTACAGTTATTTTTTTGTCATTAGCTTTTCAATCTTGGCACTAGTTGGATGCGTACCTACCCTAAGCTAGCTTACACCTTTCCCTAAAATTTCTACAGCCTACATCTTTCAATATCTGTTTGCAATAGTCTAACCTAAGTCTACCTCTAGTTCTCTTTTATCCTACTTCTGCTTCTCATATATTCCGCACTATTCTCTTGTGCCGTACTATGTGGCCTAATCATCCTATCTCTCCTATTTGTTTACCGTTTTCCACATATTTCTTTCTTCCCCTACCATTTCTAGTACCTCTGTGTCCTTAACTTTGTCTGTATATGATATTTTCATCATACGTCTGTAGCATCACATTTCAAAGGCTTCTACCTTTTTCTAGTACGCTTCTACTGCCCAGGCTTCACAGCCGTACAGTGCTGTACCCCACACATATGCTTTAAGCAATCTTTTCCTTGTTTCTATGTTTGTTGTCTTTAAACACAGTAGTTGTTTTTTCTTGTTAAATGTAGCACGACCTTGTGTTAATCTCTGTTTTATATCTTTTGCGCTTTTCCCATCTTGCGTTATTTGGCCTCTTTGGTAGCAGAAGTTCTTAATCTCTTGTAACTACGTGTTACATATCTGTATTCTTGTTTTAGATTTATTTTTCCTTCCTTTGCATTCTAATACTTTAGTTTTAGTTTTGTTAATTTTTAGACCGTAGCTCAATGTGTTTGTGATGATTAAATTGTTCTTGTCGCAAAATTCCACCATACTATTTCGCCTGTCGTTTCTCGTGCATAAACCAAATAAACCTGCTACCGCTCCTTTTTGTTATTAACTTTGTCTGTCTATGCTATCATCCTAGTGCATCTGAAACACAGCATTCCAAAAGGCTGCTACCGTTTTCCTGTATGCTTTTCCTACTGCTCGTATTTCATAAGCATACTGTGCTGTACTCCACACATATGCTTTCAACAATTTTCTTTTTGTTTCTATGTTTGTTGTCTTCCATCATAGGCGCTGTTCTTTCTGGTTAGATGCAGTTCGGTCCCATTCTATTGTTTTACAATTATAATCCCTATTTCTCCGACATTCAGTGGTTGTGAAGTCGGGTAAGCAGCCTGTGGCTGCCAAGTTCCCCTAGCACTTGAAAATTTACCGATTTAATATTTTTTTTAATATACCTTTTCGCACAGTCAACATTAGTTGCAGATATTTCAAAACCAACATCTGTAGTTGTATATAATAATCATCAGATTTATGTGCGCTAATTTTTTCGTTATTAGGTTTTTCGTCTCGAAACTGGTTGGACGGGTACCTCCACTTATTTATATTCTGAGCTAGCCTACACAGTTCTCTGAAATTATCACACAGCCTGTATACAGCTCGGTTCCCCTTCTATTGTTTTGTAATTGTACGCCCTATTTCACCAAGATTCAGCGAAGGGGGTTAGGCAGCCTGTGGCTGCCAAGATCCCCAGCACTTAGACATTTACCGAATTAATAGTTTTCTTGTAAATCCTTTCAACACAATTAACATTATTCGAGAATATTGCCCAACCAATACTTGTACTTGCTTATAGTAAGCATCATGTTTTGGTACAGTTACTTTTTTCGTCATTAATTTTTCCATCTTGGGACTGGTTGGATGCATACATTCATTGATTTCTATTCTGAACTAGCCTACACATTTCTTTGAAATTTCTACAGTCTACATTTTTTACTATCTGTGTGCAGTAGTCTAACCTAGGTCTACTTCTACTTTTCTGTTTTCCTATCACTGCATCTAATATATTCCGCACTATTCCCTCATGCCCTAGTATGCGGTCTACCATCCTTAATCTCCTATTCTTTTACCGTTTTCCACATATTTTTTTCTTCCCCTACCATTTTTAGTATCTCTTCGTTCTTAACTTCGTCTGTAAGTGATATCTTCATCATTTGTCTGTAACACCACATTTAAAAGCCTTCTACCTTTTTCTTGTCCGCTTTTTCTACTGTCCAGGCATCACAGCCTTACAGTGCTGTGCTCCACACATATGTTTTAAGCAATCTTTTCCATGTTTCCATGTTTGTTGTTTTTGAACACAGTAGTTGCTTTTTATTGTTAAATGTAGAACGACCTTGTGTTAATCTTTGTATTATATCTTTTGCGCTTTACCCATCTTGCGTTATTTGGTCTCTTAAGTAGCAGAAATCCTTAACTCTTGTAAGTAGGTGTTACATCTCTGCATTCTAGTACTTTAGTTTTAGTTTTGTTAATTTTCATACCGTATCTCTCTGTTAGAACCGTTTCCATTTCATTAAGAGCAGCTTCTAACTCTTCCTTGCTAGACGCTAATACCGCTATATCATCTGCAAATCTAAGCATATCAATTTTTTGTCTCTGCATAGTAATTCTAAATGTCTTCCTGCATTTGACAGTATTTATTGCCTCTTCAATGTACAACTTAAAAATCAATGGGGATGGGGCACATCCCTGTCTCACCCCTTTCCTAATGTTTACTTCTCCACGTTTCTGCTCTAATTCCATTACTGCTGTTTAATCTTTGTATAAGCTATGTACTATTCGTCTATCCCTGTAATTCATTACAACCTTTTTGAGTATTTTGAACATTGTTTTCCATTTTACATTGTCGAATGCTTTTTACAGATCTACACACCCTATATACACGCTTTCCCCCTTTTCTATTGTTTTCTCCATTATCACTCTCAGAGCTAAAATGGCCTCCCGTGTTTCTCTGTTTTGCCTAAACCCAAATTGATCTTTTCCTAATATCTCTTCAGCTCGTTTTTTCATTCGTCTTTGTACAATTTTAGTTAATATTTATGAGTTGTCAAACTTATTGTTCGAAAATTTTCACATCTATCCGCGCCTTTCTTTTTTGGAATAGTTACTATGATGTTACGTTTGAAATCGCACATACATATAGCTTACAAGTTGGAAGAGACATTCTGTTACTACTTGTCCAGCGGCTTTTAAAGTTTCTGCTCGCACCTTATCTGTACCCGACGCCTTATCATTTTTCAGACCCTTTAATGCTAATTCAAACTCATCTCTAAGTATAGGATATCCCAGGTCATCATTTTTAATGTCTGATTCCTGTTCTAATGCAGTTAGTTCCTCTCCTGCATATAAATTTCTCCACATTTTCTATAATGACGTCGCCTCCGCGTCCCTTATATGTTTGCTATACGGTTTTATATCCCTAAAATTGATTCTAATTAGTTTGTATGCTTCATCTGTCTTTCATACTTCCATCTTAGTTTGTACCTCTTTACACTTTTCGTCAATCCATTGTTCTTTAGCTTTCCTGCATTTGCGAATAATTTTCCATTTTATGGCTTTGTATCTCTGTTTTCCTGTTTCGTCTGATTTATTTTTGTATTTTCGTCTTTCTTCTATTAAATTCAGGATATTCATTGTTATCCACGGTTTCTTATTTTCTTTTTGTATATACCGCAGAATATCTCTGGCCGTCATATCTAGGCTGGATTTAATGTTATTCTGTTTCTACTTCCTTAATATCAGATATTTTCCCGATATCTTTTAGCAATTTATTTGAGTTTTTTTCGAATCTTTCGCTGATATCTTTATCTTTTAGTTTCTCTAAGTCAAAGTGCATTCTTCCGTTTCTTTTTTCAAAATTTTAAATTTAAGTGCGACCTTCATAATTACGATGTTATGGTCAGTGTCTATATCTGCATCTGCGTAGCTTCTACAGTCTTTTACTTGATTCCTAAACCGTTGTTTAACAAGAATGTAATCTATTTGATATCTTCCTATATCTCCTGACATCTTCACCGTACATCGCTTTCTAGCATTGTTGAAATAATGTGGTTGTGATGATTAAATTGTTTTTGTTGCAAAATTCTACCAGCCTACTTCCCCTGTCGTTTCTCGTGCCTAAACCAAATAAACCTACTACTGCTCTTTCCCTACCCTCACCCACCACTGCGTTAAAGTCCCCCGTAATAATTAAATTTTCATGTCCTTTTACGTATCTTAATATGTCTTCGATATCTTTGTAGATCGCTTTTACCTCTTCGTCACTGTAGCTAGAGGTGGGCAAGTATACTTGCATTATTACTGTGTTTACCGGTTTAGATTCTAATCTAACCATGAGTACTCTTTCGTTCTTTTGTAAGTAATTTCCTACAGAGTATCCTATCTTTTTCCGCATAACTATCCCCACACCCAAATTTCTTTCCTTTGCTCCTGTATGAATTACCCTGAAGTCTCCACTCCAAAAATCTCCCTCCTCTGGCCACCGAGCTTTGCTGATCCCTACTATGTCTATTCATTTCGATTTTTAGTTCTCTAGCTTACCTATTTGCTTCATGCTTCTAACATTTCACGCTCCGACTTGCAAAATGTTTTCGACTCTTATTTTGGACTTTCCGAAGTAGTCCCCTCCCGTAGATCTGAATGGGAAGACTTTTTTAACTCCGGAATCTTTTACTGTAGAGAATGCTATCATTTTATTATAATCTAGGTACGCTGTGTACTAGGGAGGTAATGTGGTGGTTTCTCATTGCCTTCCACATCGCGGTAGTATGTCTCAGACTGCCATACCGACCCCTATGATCTCTGCTGATCTAAGTACCGAAAAAGCCGCTGCCCTCTCTCGGGGACGTGTCTTCGTCTGGTTCCTCACTAACGAGCCTACAACTATGGTTGGACCTGTAGTTTGGCTCTATAGCTCATTAGAACACGCAAGCCATTTCACCTGTTCTAGTAATCTAGAACTTCGGCAAAGTGCAGAGCCATTCCATAAATCAAAATAAAATGTTTTGATAGTATATTGACATACAATCCGTAATAATTTATTAAACATTTTCATCATAACCTAGTTAAACCTCATCTTGCATCCCACAATTTAGGATGACTTAACAAGGGGCTCGTCACACAAATTTATTGCAGTATTACTAAAAAGTGATTTTTAAAATTTACAATACTTTATAAAGTATTTGAGTCATGAACTGTTGATGGTTTTAAATAAACAACATCGTCGTATAATTCGTTCTAAGTTAAATATAAAAGTCCAGAACTGGAAAGAAAAGAGCAAAAATAAGGTTTCAAATGCATCAAGGTTCATCAAAATAAACAAGTAATCGGTGAATATAAACAACCTGGCATACTAGCTATTTAATAATATCATTAAATATATCAACGCATAAATAAGTAAACGCGTTCAAATACGTTATTATAAAATATTATTACGTGACCAAAGACATTGTATTTCGATAAAATCCAACATATTTGGAGTAACAAACAATAAATAACAGGCGGTCCGTGATATGATAAAGTTTGGACTGTAGTCGACGACAAACATGAAGACGTGGCAAAATGCAGTAAAAATTTGGACTTTCTATAAAATATGCCACACAAAATTGAACGGCTACGTGTGAAATGAAGCGCCTGACCAAGAATCGGAACAGGGAATTTTTAGACATACCCAGTTCTGCAGAGATAAGCGCAAGGTACGACGCCTTCATCAACAAGCACACGATGAACACCAACAGGAAAGATAGATAGGAGGAATTTATAAATACTATGGGGACCTTATAAACATTCAGTATCTCTTCGACCAAGGCACTAAGGTGTTGATAAAAGTAAAATATTACGTAAAAGTAAACTTAGTGAAAATTAATAATTTATTAAAATAGTGAAAATTAAAAGTGCCAATTTATACTAGAAGTATCCGTTTTGTTCTGAAAACGTAAAGTAAACTATTAATTGAATTTTTTTCTAATATTTAAGTATTTAGGACTCTGAATGTACGTCTAAATATTCGGTTAAATGTACCTCTAAATATTCGTCTAAATGTACCTCTAAATATTCGTTTGAATATACTTTCAAATAAACGTCTATATAAACCTCCAAATGTACTTTTAAATATTCGTCTAAATAAATTGCTACAAACAGACTTTAAGGAAATTCTAAATAAACGTACAAGAAAACAAAATAAACGTCAAGATACTCAAACTAAACCTCAAGTAAGCTCCAAGTAATTCCAAAATCCGAAGAGAGAATTCGAGCAACAATTAACTAATCATTCTGCTCAACAAGTGAAAAAACTACGCAAACAAGTCAAGCTGTAACAATCCAGGGGTGCTGACCATCGATATTCAGAAGCAGTTCCTAGAACCAAGCAGGAAAAACACAGGTCAAGGATTTTATTCATTATTAGTATTACTGCTTTTCAATTTTTAACATTTAATATTTGCTATATTAAATATCTGTTAGGGTCATCAAAAATCATTTGAGAATTTGAAAAATACAAAGAGGATGGTTTTAAACGTTCAAAAGGTACTTTTAAGTAATTACAGTGGTATTTTAACTGGCTTTCAAGGAACATAAATTTTGGTGGAATCAGATAAATATAAATATCTTATTCAGGGGTTAATTTTTGAATATTAAACAAATTAATAAGTTATTGACAAAAAGTGTACATATTATCGATTACTATGCTGTATATTTTTGGATTGCTTCATTTTCATTTTAATTTACATTATTTTAACAGATAAATAATAGAAAGAAAAGGGGTTATACAATCTTTATTGTCGTGACGTAGGGCACTCTGTGTTTAATAGATTGAGCTAACCGAGGCATACAAATTCAAGAAATCGTAGGATTTAGAGATGCAGAGGAAAGAGGCCAAGTGCGAACATAACGGTAAAGATTTAAAAGGCGACGGCAACGTTAGGGGTTGTGACATAGTAAGGTTGTATAACGAAATAATTGCGGGCAGATTTTACGGCAAAATTAATACGACATTCAATCGTGGGGCTGAAATTACAGCAAATAAATATAACGACCAACTAAGAGAGTTCACAGCAATTTATGTAACGCCCAATCGTGGGGATATTGCACAGCAATATATATATATATATATATATATATATATATATATGCCGTGTAACTCCGCTCTAATTTAGTACTCTCCAACAAAAATATATTCGAAATCTTATTAAATTTTCAAATTCGAAAATAGAAAAATTTTCAAAAATTATATATATATATATATATATATATATATATATATATATTGCTATGTATCAACTGGAACTCTCGAGCCCCGCCGTTGTGCCGTCCAATAAATACTTGATATGATAACGCCGTACTCTGTGTCAATGGCGTTTTCTACTTATAACTCCACCTCTCTGTGTTTTCCTAATCAAATTTCACTCCCACTAATTTTATTATTCTGCCACGGCTAGCTTTTATTGGAATTATAAAATGAAGTTAATTAATTCCATATAATGAAAAGAAATATTATGTACGGGTTTTGAAAATTATTAAAATACACTTTTCAATTAATCAATATTGTAAGTCTTATTTATCTCAAAAATCATATGCTTTGCAATCAATCTAAAGTCACCAAAAACTATTCTTTTTATCAAAGAAGCCTGGAACGTTCAAAACCCCTTTATTATATTACGTACTTTCAACGTATGCAAAGTTTGTTGCTGACTCTGTTACACTAGTTTATCTTAATTAAGTAAATTCAATATTCAAATTCAAATAGAAAAAATGTCTTAAAACTAATAAGATCTAATCTGGTCTGTTTACTTCGTGCTTCTTTATTGATTCTCAAAAAATTATCGACGCTTTAAAATATTATACCATCAATTACAATTTTCCATGCATTATTATACCATCCATTTGGATCATTAACATCGTATTCGAAATTATTCTCTACCAATTCGGAATGATTATATACCCATTTGAAATATTACCTACTGAATCATGCACCCCTTTGGAATTTTGAAATTATCATCAGCCTCGAATTATTCTTGTCAAACTTAAATTTATTATCGTCAGCCTCCGAATTATTCACTCATGAATTATTGTTACCAGCCTCAGAATTATTATCGTTAAACTTAGAGCCCTATTATTATTATATTTTAGTTTAAATAAATTCCCCAAATTCTACTTATGTTAATCGGCAATAGAAATTTTCATATTCGTAGCATTAACTGTTACTAAACAATTTTACTATTAAAATATTATTATTACGCGTTATTCTTAGATTCAGAGTAACGCAGTTTGGCCTTGTTGAGTTGAAACTGAGATCCGTTATTATTGCTCACTGTTAATATATGGGTAGATCCCCGTTTGTATGTAGACTTGGCTTACTAATCTTAACCAATGAGATCTTTGTATTTCCTACACTTAAAGTGGTTTTCTGATGTAACATTCTTGGCTTTTCGAGTAATGGTTGTTTGCTACAGATGCTTTGTTAACAGACCATGCGGTGTTTTGAGTAAATAATCGCTTTTCCATATTATACTAAATTACCTAATGCAATTTCAATTTCGATTTTCATGTATGTTTATTTATTTACGCATCTTTGATTACTTTTTCTTATCAAAAATGTTAATTGTTTCTACGCACTTACCGAAAGCTTTATTAAGTTTTATCTCTTATCTCTGTATTATCATAACTGATTAGAATCCTTTTTGAATGCGTGTTTAATTACATGAACTACGCTTACTTCTAAATACGCGTGCTTCTACTGAAAATTATTGTTGTTTGCCTTACTTAAAATTACTAAAGCTCTATATACCGGGTGTTAAATATTAATTATTCACCTAATGCATAAATTACCTATTTCTATGCTAACTATGCGTCTTATTGTTATAAGATGTGTTTATTTGCGTCGCTTAAAACTAATTATACTCTATATACAGGGTGTTAAATGCTTACTATTTACAAACTATCCCAATTACTCAATTTTTTACTAAATAAATGCAGTTTTCTGCTTCCTATTGTGATTTCTGATTACTACATGACCATTGCTATAAAATACACCCTTGAACAACCCCTTATCACAGCATTATATATATTAAATTAAGTAACAATGATATATATATATATATATATATATATATATATATATAATAAGATGTATTAATAAACAAACTCTTATAAAAATAATAAGAGTTTATTGACGATACAAATCGAACTAGTAGTTATATAGCCCTTAACAAAACATTAGCTTTATTACTTCACAGGGGAGGAAACATCTACTGACCAACGATTTCGGCTTTGTTAAGCCTCATCAAAGCAAATTAGTTTCCAACCCTATGAAGTAATCGAACCTATTATACTGATATAATTTCAAAACAATCTCTGTACTATGTCAAAAGTAAATAAAACCGCCATCAGGTGATAAAACACCAGCACTACTAAGTGTGGAAGTACAGAATTGAATCGAAACTACATAGTAGATTCTATAGGTGGCGTTAAAAGTACGTCCGGCCTTTGAGGTTTGCGGAATATTACAGCAAATTTTATTTGCAAACGTAACAAACCTTTACGTGGCGACGCCCGGGTTCATGCCCTAAAGGCAATTCAAATAATATAAACAAGTTATTTGCATTCCGAAATAAGAAATTGTGTAGAATAATATATAAAATAAGATGTATCTGTAAACAATCTCTTATGAAAATATTAAAAGCTTATTGACCATACAAATCGAACTAGTAGTTATATATCCATTAACAAAACATTAGCTTTATTACTTCACAGGGGAGTAAACATCCACTGACCGACGGTTTCGGCTCTGTTAAGCCCCATCAAAGCGGATTAGTTTCCAACCCTATGAAGTAATCGAAGCTATTATACTGATATAATTTCGAAACAATCTCTGTACCATGGCAAAAGTAAATAAAACCGCCATCAGGTGATAAAACACCAGCACTAATAAGTGTGGAAGTACAGAATTGAATCGAAACTACATAGTAGATTCTATAGATGGCTATATAAGTACGTCTGGCCTTTGAGATTTGCGGAATGTTACAGCAAAATTTATTTGCAAACGTAGCAAACCTTCTCGTGGCGACACCCGGGTTCATGCCCCAAAGACAATTCAAATAATAAAGACAAGTTATTTGCAGTCCGCAATAAGAAATTGTGTAGAACAATATATAAAATAAGATGTATCTGTAAACAAACTCTTATGAAAATAATAAGAGCTAATTGAATATACAAATCGGTCTAGTAGTTATATAGCCATTAACAAAACATTAGCTTTATTACTTCACAGGGGAGGAAACATCTACTGACCGACGGTTTTGGCTTTGTTAAGCCTCATCAGAGCAAATAATAATCGTAATTAATTTAGTTAATGAAAAATACTTTGAAGATTTTTTGAATAAAACAAATCCGCAAGTCGTTAAATAACACAAATGCAAGCTGAAACGCGATACACGTAGATGACGCATCAAGAATCTTAATTAATACAAACAGGTTTAATAATGCGTAGGATAAAACTTGCAAATGATTTAATCCATACATTGTATTTTGTCTACGTGACTAGAGAATTAAAATCGACACCCGATTTATTGAAAACAAACAAAGCATGTTTATTAAAAATCAAAGTTCACCAAATTTATGCAAACAAACAACCATTTACTTATCTAAAAGTATAAAAATCCAAGCAAATCAATGCTATTAACTTGAAATCGTACGTGACAAGAGAAACGCATAGATGTTAATATACAACTATAACACCTTGGAATATCCGAAAACCTAGTTTATACAAACAGCAAACTTTGCGCTTGTCAATAGATTGTCGCTGCATTTAAATATGACCGGATTTGTAAACAAATAATTTGACCATGAAGTAAATATAGTTTACGTCTCTGAATACCAAAAATATACACGTTAAGTAAGTTATTGTGAAGTGTGAAATAATTCCACTGAGTATGGAAAATTAATGGTTTGTCGTTTACCCTTAAAAGAAAAACGACTCTAAAGAACCTCTAAAGACCCCCAAAAGAATCCCTAAAGAAGCTCCAAACAATTACAGAAGACAAATATAAATAATTACTGAAGTTTAGTCTATATAAATATGGGAACAAGTTTAACCGAATGCTGAAGCAATTATTAATGGAACAAAAGAGTTGATTAATGGTAAAAGAGTTTAATGCAGTACGCTAGTATATTTAAAGCGCTAGATGAGGAATGCACACAACGGTTTGACCAGAGACGGATTTAAGTGGAAAAGCAACAGGTTAGCCAATCTGAATGTTTATTATTATTTGATTATTTTATTTGTGGATATTTCATTGCACTTTGCTAAACTGGAATAACTTAGGATTTAACATTAAATTAAATATTACAAATTTAAATACTTTAAAAATTGCTTTCATGTTAATTTATGTGAGGGGTCGGCAGGGTTTAGTTTTGGTTATAGCTTGTACATTACGTAAATAAATGAGGTTATATGAACGTTCGTAGGCTTCAGTTAATAATTAATAATACTAATGATTTTGCTGAGTTTTTGATCATTTTTGGTTATAATAATTATGAAATTTATTGACGATTATTAGAAGAAAATTCCAGTTAAAGAATTTTAACCTTTTCATACGTTGTAAATATTTTTGAGAACATTATAATAAATTGTGCTTAATGATGTTTTGGTTTAAAGATTAGAACAGGAAGGAGAATAGATGGTAGGTTTAAAATCTTTGTTTGTCATATTGTCGCAAAATACATGCGTAATTCAAAACTGAGCTAGCCGGCGCAATCAAAATTATATATTAAAAATAAAAAATTGACAAATTAAAAATTTGTACCTTTTAATTCATAAAAAGGGCGCAAAGGGGTATTGTTCAGTATCACAACAATATACATACTGTTTGGATCAAACACAAATATGATTATATATATTAAAAGTTTGGTTAGTTATGTAATTCTACTTTCAGACATTAATATCCATTGAAAAATGCTAATATGTTTAGCCGAAACGTTTGAAGTATAATAAAAAATAAATCATTCTATTAAATATTTACATACATAATTAGACCTTAATATATATATAATATATAATAATATATAATATATAATATATATTCTCGACCTTTTATTATGATAATATAAGAATTTAAATTTTTATTATGTATTCACAATTCAAATAATATTAGTTCTGAAAAAACTGTTTTATAAAATATCCAAGAACATAAACGCTAAAACCAAAAATAAACAAGAACCAGCAAAAACAACAAAATGACAAGATGTCGAATAACAAATGCTTGGATTTGCAAAAGAAATTTGCGGTAACACCGTACAAAACTACCAACCTTTATTGTTTTACATGACAATATGCTTCAAGCGTAATTCTAGGTGTTCATTTGCATACAGTTACTCACACTTTATTACTATATTTAACGTCATGCTAAAGTTATTTTGCATGGACTATACAAGACGTTATAGCGTAAACTAATTCACTTTAAAGTGGCTTAAATAACGCCAATCCAAAATCTTTAATGGTAGTTGCAGCTGCGATGAGTAGCTGCAGTACAAATAATGCTTGTAGTATGTGTAAACACAACATGCAGTTTTTTCTGCGGATACCTAAAGACTGCGCTACAAAAAAAGAGCAAAAGTAGCTACGTATAGACCCGTATCTTCATTACGCCCACAGACAACGGTTTCGAATACTTTTGGATGCCAAATTTAGTTGTGGCCAGCTGTTTTCCCATCCATTTGCCTAATTCTAAAGCTAAAGAGTCAAAAGAGCCATTAATACAGAACATACCCATATTATAACCTCTCGGTTCTTTAGCACACTCTGAAATTTCTAAGTTTTAACATGTTATGCTATCTACTAAGATACATTTAACCTAAAATTACATATGTCCAAATGCTCCGTTTGAATTCCACGTCTTTATATGATAATTAGTCTCTGGTTATAGGATAACCTTTTGGCGCTATCTTTTAGGTCACCGGGTCTGAACCGGTTTGACCTAAACTGACCCGGACCGACCCCGCCTGACCTGTTAACTGAAACTAAACCGGTGACTGATTGACTCTATTACCTTGTAACAATTTTATTTTTGGTTAATAAATCCCTTCATCAAAGTGCGAAAATAATAAAACACTTTTATTAAAATAATGGTAAAATACATTTAACAACTAAGGTAATACGTTAAAGCAGCATCGTCCTTTGGTATTCTATTTGTGGTTGAATATATGTGTCTTCTACAGCTATTCGCAAGCGCGTTTCGGTTTAACAGCCCCCTCCTCGGACGCCCCGGTCGCCAAAGCTAGTTTTGTAATCAGTCGGCCATACGTGGAAGAAGAGATAAGATGTACCAAAGACTGCAGGCCGGCAAATTTGCGTATCCACTTTGAGGAGTCGGGACACATCTTTGAATAGCGGTTGGTATAGTATGAAGGTTATTAACTTGTTTAATTTCAGATAATTTGTTTAGCGCGTACGATGTAATGAAAGCAACTATTAAAAATGCAACTTAGAAGATAGAAGGTTTAACCAATTTTATTAAGAAGATCACTTTGTTATACGACGTGAAGAATGCAACTTTGATAATAGAAAGTTTAACCAATTAGGAGAAGATCACTTTGTTATACAGCGTAAAGATGCTACTTTGGTGAGGCGGTGTGATTCAACATTCAGATTGCAGCAGATGCCGAATGTATTTCTACACCTGGAACAACTCCATTTGGTAGAAGCTGTTTAGTACGAGCTTGGTTCACACTACACGCAATAAACTTCGCATGATATAACAAGTACCTCATCAAGGCAAGAAAAGCAGCTTTTGGTTCGTAGTTAGCTTTAAGTACTTTCTTGGTGTTTCACACTAGAAACACGTTAATTTGTTCTTATGTGTAAAAGCATGAATATTATAAAAGTTTCAACTATTGCTGAGCTGGATTTCCAGTGTCGAAATTAAAATTCACTAATTTGATGTTTTAAGAAACAACACGCGTGGTTCAGTATGAATCGTTAGTTACAACAACAGCTGTTACTGACATCACTTATTTTTCTGTAGTATACTGCTGACAGATGTGTTCTTGAAAGCAAATGCTTCAAACAGCTTTAGCACAAGTTATGTAAACAAGAATATTTTTGTGATCTGCTTTTTTAGAAACTAAAACTAGTACATGTAACTTAAAAAAGAAAAACTTGAGTAGTAACATTTTTAGATGTAACCTGCCTGAACAGATCTGCACGGGTCGGAGTTTTTTTTGTGTAACAAGTTTACAATTTAGTGTAAAATGTTTGATTATGAATAATTTAGATAAACCTGAAATTAAAATTCACGAAGTAATTCAGTTATTAATTAAATTTTGTTGCAAGTCATTTTATTTTAAAAGAGATTCTTTTTAGTAAATAATTGGTTCAAGATTAAAGTTTTTTATTTTGATCAAATATGATCAAACTTAACCACAGAAAGCTAACATCTTTAAGAGTAGAATTTTGATGCCAACTTTATATAGAAAATATCTTTTTAATACTTCTTTATGTATATTTGCGGGACACAAATAGTGTTCCACTTTTTTTATTAACCTAACTATTATAATTTCTTACAGGAACAGCGTCTTATTCTATTAAGACAGGTTTTTGTCATCGAAGGCGATCTTTTTTTCTTTGGGTCTCCACGTCCACCCTTAGAAATATGCCATGCCATTATCCTGAATAAGTCCGGACTTGGTGGCGCCTATTTGTTTTAGTTTAAGTTTGACCTACAAACAGATTTCGACTTACCCCCCCATTTCTCATAGCTCTACCCAAGGAATAGACCCCTAGTTATGTCGGAAGATTTCGTTACATTAGCGCCCATGAGCGTGGCAGAAGTATAAAGAAAAACGTTTCACTGGCACACAACGTGGTGCAAGACATAATAAGAAAAAAACACCGTTTCACTGGCGCCGGCAACGTGTAAGGCCTCGATATTTGTTTGTGCAAAAATTATTTTGCTTCAAAATTTGTTTGTTCAAAAATTATTTTGCTTCGAAATTTGTTTGTTCAAAAATTATTTTGCTTCGAAATTTGTTTGTTCAAAATTATTTTGCTTCGAAATTTGTTTGTTCAAAAATTATTTTGCTTCGAAATTTGTTTGTTCAAAAATTATTTTGCTTCGTAATTAGTCTGTTCAAAATTATTTTGCTTCGAAATTTGTTTGTTCAAAAATTGTTTTGCCTCGAAATTTGTTTGCTCAAAGTTTATTTGACATTAAGATTTGTTTGTTTAAAAGTTGGTTGAGACGTTAACCCTCATACAGTCAATTAATTAACTTAGTCAAATTTATTTTTAACTTTCATTCTGTTTTGACCCAATATAATTTTTTTTGATATGATTTTGGCAAAATTTATTTTACCAAATACACTTTTTGACTTCTACCTTTAGTTCCCCGAATTGGTTTTGACAATTTTTGTAAGGTTCAAATCATTTAGATTTATCAGTTTGATTTCATTAAAATATTAGGCTTTTGCAATCATGTCGGAAAAATTCCAAATACGTTGTCTACTTAAAGAGGAACTGGAGTATGAACTGAAAATTAGAGGAGTAGTGAGTGAGAGACCAGTGTTGGAGAAGAGGAAAATTTTAGGAAGATTGTTAGCTAAAGAAGTAGATAAGCCTGGTTGTTTGATTGACCTTTCGTGTTATGAAGTAGATTTTGCAACGGAAAGTAAAGAGATTTCTGTTTCAGTTGAGTCAGTTCGAAATGTTTTGTCCGAATTTGAAGGTGATTCATCAGATTCAATTTTTAGGAGAGCTTGTTCAAGGTTAATCCACCTTTCTGGGCGAGTTAAGCGTATGAAAATTCCTTCAATAAATTTCGAGGAAGCAATTAAGTTCAGAAATGAGACCGTAGCAACCATACTAACCCTTGAAGCTGAGTTATACGATAAAATCAATAAAAGTACAGAGTCCACCTATTTTGATCGGTCTGTTATAGTATCTCCTTCAGTTGCTAGTGCGCCTACCCATTCGATTTCGTACATAACACCTTCTTTACCTATAGGTTCATGGCCCGTAAAATTCTCAGGAGATCCCAAACAACTATATTCATTTTTAGATAGAGTTAGTGATTTAGCACAATCTCGTAAGGTACCCGAAGCTGATTTATTTGGATCAGCTGGTGAACTTTTTGTGGGAGATGCTTTGATTTGGTTTAGAACAGTAAAAAATTCATTGAGAGATTGGAATTCTTTATTAGAACGTCTAAAGGAAGATTTTCTGCCCGGTTTTTCAGATGATGACATTTGGGAAAAAATCAGACATCGTCGTCAAGGTAAAGACGAAAGGATTATTTTATTTGTTGCGCATATGCAAACTTTGTTTAGTAGACTGACTAACGAGCCAGCAGAAGTCACTAAAGTTAAGATGATAAGAAGAAATTTGGTTCCTGATCATATTTCAGCACTTGCATTGTCGGACATTCAAAATGTATCTACCTTAGTAAATTTGTGCAAAAAGTTAGAAGAAGCCTCTTTGATGAAACTAAACTTGGTTTCTGCATCTTCTAGTAAGCCCAACAGGACTTGTAGTCCTTCTAAGCATCCATTTGAGACTAAACATCCCGTGTTGAGTGAAAAAATTTGTGCTGTTAAGAGTAGGGTGTTCCAAAATAAATTAGTTAATCCTCAAGCAACAGTAGCGGATAAGAGTACTTTGGAGTCTTCAGTTTTTAATTCTTTTAGTCCCGATAAGAGAAATAATTTTGTTTGTTGGAATTGCTCCCGTAATGGACATTGGTTTAGAGAGAGTAGAGCAACCAAGAAGATTTTTTGTTTTGGATGTGGTCGAAAAGGCGTTAAGGCAACGTCGTGTCCACAATGTTCAAAAAACCAGTGAGGCGGCAGGTGCATAGTGGTCGGCATTCTGTTCCGCGTCATAAGGCTACAATTATGATTTGTAAACAAGAAAAAGATTTTTGTAAAGACGATTGGTCGAGATGGCTTACAGTTGTAAAAAAATTTTGACAGAACTCTACGAAGCCTAAGAATAATACTTTGTTCATTGAAAAGCAGTGTGATAATCGACCTTACATTATGGTGAAGTTACTTGATCCTTAGCTCTTTCGATAATCAGAAAATTAGACTTAAAAATTTTTAGTTCAGCAAAAACAGGTATTACTACAGCTGATGGTTCAGTAAAGTCTGTTTTAGGTTCTGTTGATTTACCAATTTGTGTGAGTAATGATTGTCGTATTCTTAATGCATTAGTGGTCCCGTCCCTACCTCATGCCTTTATATTCGGTAGCGACTTTGCAAAATTATTTGGTGTAGTTGCCGATTTTAGAAACAATAATTGGTTTATTCAGAGTAACATTGAGAACAATATTGTGTATTTAGGTTCATCTTCTATCCCTTTGAACACTAATGATTACTTATTTGATTTGCATGATCTTTCGGATGCTCAGTGTGTGCAAGCACAAGAGATAATAAATTCATTCAATGAAATTAGCAGCGATGATAGGTTGGGACGTACTAACCTAATCGAAATGGATATAGATACAGGTAATGCCAAGCCCTTCCATAAGAAACCATATGTGATGTCACCATATATGAGCAAGATATTGAATGATGAGTTGGACGACATGCTTAAACTTAAAGTTATAGAACCGTGTACTAGTCCGTGGTCCTCTCCGGTTTTGTTGGTTAAAAAAGCAGATGGAGAATATCGTTTCTGTTTTGATGGTAGAGCCTTGAACGACTTAACTGTTCACGATTCGTACCCCCTTGCGAATGTAGATAGAATCCTCAATATGTTGAGAGGTGCGAACTATATTTCGTCACTTGATTTGAGAAAATCGTTTTGGCAAGTCCCTCTTAGTGAGTCTTCTAAAGATAAGACTGCTTTCAGGGTTATTTCGCGAGGACAATATAGATTTACATGCATGCCATTTGGGTTGAAGAATGCTGCGCAGACGCAACAGCGTTTAGTAGGCGATTTTTGGTCCACGTTTTGAACCCCATGTATTTTGCTATTTGGACGACATAATACTATGTTCGTCATCGTTTGAAGAACATCTGAAGTTATTGTCAGAGGTTAAGCAACGTCTAAAAGAAGCTAACCTTACCATAAATATAGGAAAATGTGAATTTTTCAAAAAAACACTTAAATTTTTGGGTTATATAGTAGGTTCAAATTCACTTCGTACAGATCCCGATAAAGTATCGGCGATGGTTAACTTTCCTCGACCGAAAACCACGACAGAAATAAAGAGGTTTATAGGAATGTGCAGTTGGTATCGTCGCTTTATAAAGAATTTTTCGTCATTAGTTTCGCCTATCAACGATCTCATTAAGAAAAAGAAAAAAGGTCAAACTGTAAATTGGAGCGCGGAAGCAGAGAATTCGTTTGTGCTGATCAAACAAGCATTACTTTCAGCACCTCTTCTTTTACAGCCAGATTATTCAGCACCCTTTATTGTCGAGTGTGATGCCAGCAACACTGGGTTAGGAGCTGTTTTGATACAAAATATAAAAGGAGAAGAGCGTGTAATTTCGTACGCAAGTAAAACCCTGAGCCGTACAGAGCGCAATTATTCCACCACAGAAAGAGAGTGTTTAGCAGTTATTTTTGCAATCGAGAAATTTCGTCCGTGGGTGGAAGGAGTTCGATTCACAGTTGTCACTGATCATTTTTCGTTACTTTGGTTGAGTAATCTTCAGAATCCTACTGGAAAACTTGCCAGATGGTCTGTTCGATTAAGGCAACATTCATTTGATTTGGTACATAGGAAAGGAAAATTTAATATAGTTCCAGATTGTCTTAGTCGTGGCGTTCCTTTAGAAAATCCAGAAGTTAATTTAGTAGAGATCAAACTTGACAATGTAGACTTGTGGTATGAATCTTTGAGAAAGAAAATTTTGTCGTCACCCAAGAGCTACCCACAATGGAAAGTGGAAGATGGGTTCATTTTAAGTTTATCCCTTCCAAATTACCGCATTCGGCGAATATTGTAGAGTGGAAGCACTTAGTACCGAGATCTCAGCGTAAAGATGTCATTAAATCATGTCATGACCCCCCTACAGCAGGACATTTTGGTTCTTTGAAAACTTTGTCTCGTGTCCAAGAATTATATTATTGGCCAAAGATGATCTTTGATGTACGTAAATTTTGTAGGAAGTGTTTGATTTGTGGTGCTTAAAAACCACCCAATAAAGGTCCCCTTGGCATGATGGGAAAGGACAAAGAGGTTGGACTTCCATTCCAAACCATTGCTTTAGATTTGATGGGTCCGTTCCCTCGTTCCAATGGCGGACATAAATGGCTTTTAGTTGTTGGTGACTGGTTTTCGAAGTATTCGATTTTACAACCTTTGCGTAGTGCCACGGCACATTTGATAGAAAAGTTTTTGGAAGAAAAAGTGTTTCTTGTCTACGGAGTACCACAATTTGTTATTTGTGATAATGGTCCACAATTGATTGGACGTGTTTTTAAAGGTTTGTGTGCAAGGTACGAAATCCAAAAGATTTGGTACAATGCTGTTTATGCTCCTCAATGCAATTTTGTGGAAAGAATTAATAAGACAGTTGGTACTGCAATCCGTTCGTACGTAGAAGAACATGATACGTGGGATAGTGAGATATCAAAAATTCAGTACGCAATTAATTCAGCAAAGACGAATCCACCAACTATTCTCCAAATTTTTAGTCTTTGGTCGTCAGGTACCCTTAAGTGGAAAAGCTTATAATGATAATTTTGAACCTGGTGAGGATGTTGATGTTGTTTCAAGTAGTAGACCTTCTTATGTTTTGGATCGTCAACCTTTGTTTGATATTTTTGGAAATGTCCGTAAAAATTTGCATGTAGCTTATCAACGTTCGAGTAAACGCTACAATCTTAGAAGAAGAGACATTTCATTCCAAGTCGGAGAAAGCGTTTGGAGGACTAATAAGGTACTTTCAAGTGCTAGTGATAAATTCTCCGCTAAGTTAGCTCCAAAGTTCATTTTGTGTAAAGTTCGTAAAAAACATTCCAATTTAGTGTATGAATTAGAAAATGAGGATGGAACAAAAGCCAGAAAATGGCATGTTAAGGACTTGAAACCCGTTGAAGCATCATTTCCAGACGAGAATGATGATCCTGACGATTAGTTCCAGTCTAGTCATTTCTTTGATTTTAAGCAAAACAATAGTTGTTTGCCTTGTTTTGTTCCGATTTTTGATTTAGTATCGTTTAACTAATACTAAATGGAGACTGCCCTTTTGTAACTCATTTTGTTTGAAAATTTTGTTTGATAATTGAAGCATGTGGTTAAGAATTTGTGTAGTAGTTTTGTGGTGTGCATTGGAGTGCATGCTGGTTGTTTTAGTCGCGCGTTATTTGAAGATGTTATTAGAAGATGTCTTTAAAAGATATCATTAGAAGATATCATTCAAAGATATCTTTAGGATGTATGAATAAGTTGACTATTTAAGTTGCTAGTCCTGATTTCTACACATTTAGGTAGAGAGAATATTGATTTATTCTTTCCCTTATTTCGGACCTTTCAGAAATTTTTGTTTGATAAGGTCAGAGGTTTGCACGGTGAACCTCACCGTTTGATCCATCACTAATAAGATGTGTAGTTTGAAAATTAGTGATAGGATAATCAGTAGGGTGTAGGAGATTACAGCCCTAACTGGTTCGTTTTTGAATTCGAATTTTGTAAGTAACCTGTTAGTTAGGTTACCTTAGTTTTGATTATCACTTTGTGATAATAATATTTTGTATTCGATTTTTGTAAGTAACCTGTTGGTAGGGTTGCCTTAGTTTTGATTATCACTTTGTGATAATAATATTTTGTATTCGGTTTTTGTAAGTAACCTTTTGGTTAGGTTACCTTAGTTTTGATTATCACCTGGTGATAATAATATTTTGTATTTAGACCTATTAGTTAGGTTACCTTTTTGATTATCACCTTATAGGGATAATATTTTGAATAGTTATGCTATTTTGATGTTGTAGCGTTCCTTTTTTTGGTGGATAGAGCTGCTTGAGCTCCAGGAAGTGGAGTTTTTATATTTGGAAATTAAGATAATTTGTAATGTGTTTGGTTATAGTTAGTAAATACTAGCCTTAGTAGGAGTAAGAAAATTCTAGTTAAAGGGTTACTTTAAATTTAGTTTTTGATTAATTTTTTTGTCCCGTGGAGTGTTTAACTTTTTGATTTGACCTCTCCCAATTTTGACATACACCGATTGTGACTCCCCGATTTTGTCTCCCTGTGGACGCTTGGTACACGTAGTTACCGACACACTCAAATTTGTAGATTTTTGTCCCCCTCGTTTTGATAGGTTCATAAGAATTCATAATGATAATTAAGAATGTGGAAGAGGCCAGTATATATTAAAAAAAAAAAATCTTTTGTATTTGTTTTACTTAAAATTTTTTTCTTTGTAAAAAAAAGAAAAAAAAAGATTTTTTTTCTTTTAGGAAAGGGGTAGTGTAACAATTTTATTTTTGGTTAATAAATCCCTTCATCAAAGTGCGAGAATAATAAAACACTTTTATTAAAATAATGGTAAAATACATTTAACAACTAAGGTAATACGTTAAAGCAGCATGGTCCTTTGGTATTCTATTTGTGGTTGAATATATGTGTCTTCTACAGCTATTCGCAAGCGCGTTTCGGTTTGACAGCCCCCTCCTCGGACGCCCCGGTCGCCCGAGCTAGTTTTGTAATCAGTCGGCCATACGTGGAAGAAGAGATAAGATGTACCAAAGACTGCAGGCCGGCAATTTTGCGTATCCACTTTGAGGAGTCGGGACACATCTTTGAATAGCGGTTGGTATAGTATGAAGGTTATTAACTTGTTTAATTTGAGATAATTTGTTTAGCGCGTACGATGTAATGAAAGCAACTATTAAAAATGCAACTTAGAAGATAGAAGGTTTAACCAATTTTATTAAGAAGATCACTTTGTTATACGACGTGAAGAATGCAACTTTGATAACAGAAAGTTTAACCAATCAGGAGAAGATCACTTTGTTATACAGCGTAAAGATTCTACTTTGGTGAGGCGGTGTGATTCAACATTCAGATTGCAGCAGATGCCGAATGTATTTCTACACCTGGAACAACTCCATTTGGTAGAAGCTGTTTAGTACGAGCTTGGTTCACACTACACGCAATAAACTTCGCATGATATAACAAGTACCTCATCAAGGCAAGAAAAGCAGCTTTTGGTTCGTAGTTAGCTTTAAGTACTTTCTTGGTGTTTCACACTAGAAACACGTTAATTTGTTCTTATGTGTAAAAGCATGAATATTATAAAAGTTTCAACTATTGCTGAGCTGGATTTCCAGTGTCAAAATTAAAATTCACTAATTTGATGTTTTAAGAAACAACACGCGTGGTTCAGTATGAATCGTTAGTTACAACAACAGCTGTTACTGACATCACTTATTTTTCTGTATTATACTGCTGACAGATGTGTTCTTGAAAGCAAATACTTCGAACAGCTTTAGCACAAGTTATGTAAACAAAAATATTTTTGTGATCTGCTTTTTTAGAAACTAAAACTAGTATATGTAACTTAAAAAAGAAAAACTAGAGTAGTAACATTTTTAGATGTAACCTGCCTGAACAGATCTGCACGGGTCGGAGTTTTTTTTGTGTAACAAGTTTACAATTTAGTGTAAAATGTTTGATTATGAATAATTTAGATAAACCTGAAATTAAAATTCACGAAGTAATTCAGTTAATAATTAAATTTTGTTGCAAGTCATTTTATTTTAAAAGAGATTCTTTTTAGTAAATAATTGGTTCAAGATTAAAGTTTTTTATTTTGATCAAATATGATCAAACTTAACCACAGAAAGCTAACATCTTTAAGAGTAGAATTTTGATGCCAACTTTATATAGAAAATATCTTTTTAATACTTCTTTATGTATATTTGCGGGACACAAATAGTGTTCCACTTTTTTATTAACCTAACTATTATAATTTCTTACAGGAACAGCGTCTTATTCTATTAAGACAGGTTTTTGTCATCGAAGGCGATCTTTTTTTCTTTGGGTCTCCACGTCTGCCCTTAGAAATATGCCATGCCATTATCCTGAATAAGTCCGGACTTGGTGGCGCCTATTTGTTTTAGTTTAAGTTTGACCTACAAACAGATTTCGACTTACCCCCCCATTTCTCATAGCTCTATCCAAGGAATAGACCCCTAGTTATGTCGGAAGATTTCGTTACACTAGCGCCCATGAGTGGGGCAGAAGTATAAAGAAAAAACGTTTCACTGGCACACAACGTGGTGCAAGACATAATAAAAAAAAAACACCGTTTCAACCTGGCAATTTCAAAAACGATAAATTTTTACTTACCATCAAGTGGACGAAAAGGGCCCAAAATGGGAAGGCTCATTAAACCAAGCTATCTCGGCGGAAGAAGCGATTTATTGTATTTATACTCTTTACCATGTAAATTACTTGTTCTGGAATACAGATATTATTTCTAATTTCTAAAATTCCCAAAACAAGCAAAATATGCCGGCAACGGCACAGATATGCGCTTCCTATTAAAATAAGCAAATAATTGATAAGGAACGGAAAAGAGCCTGAACCATTGCAATTGATATTAAATACTGAAGGCTTTAGTTAAACTATAAAGAATTATCGATTTGCATATTGCATAAAATCTGAACCGTACTTGTATCAGAAATATTTGCACATTTTCTTTGAAATTTCCACACTTTATTTCTTTTAGAATTCGGTATTAATTTCGTTCATAGTTCCTAACCTAGTTATAGTTTTGGTCATCGGGTCAGTTCGGGTCAGCGGTTCAGTTTGAGGCACCGGGTCATACCGGGTCAGTTAGGGTCACCGGATCATCGTATCACCGGGTCACATGCAGTCTGGATCTCCGGGTCACATTTTAAGTGACCCGGTCCATCTCCGAACCCTAAATATGATAAAAGGTTCTTGCAACGGAGGATATCGGTCTGCACGTTGATATGCAGGGTGTTACATAATTGGATATCAATATTTAAGGAGAATAATATTTGGATGATTTTATGACAAAAGTTCATATAAATACAGGTCCGTTTTTGCTTTATTTTGTATATACAGGGTGTTAAAGTATTTTTTGTTAAAAATGTTTTTTTTAATAATTTCGAAACTACTTTAGATATTTTCCAAAACTTGGTGGGTGTAAACTAGATGTAGTGACGCAGTTTCATGTAAAAAATTAATGTTTAATTTTAACCAGTGGAGTCCCAATTTGATACAAATAGAGGAGTATTAATTTTACAGCTACTCTCTACTAGAGTATTTTAATATCCTGCTATTAGTTTAGGGACACACAGATTATTCTTCTCTATTTTTTTACTGCAAAACAGATCAAAATGCAAAAAAATCAAGACATCTTATTTATTACAAAGTGAAGCATCATCGAGAAAATAATTTTTCTTTAAGAAAAAGCAGTAGCCTATCACTTTTTTCATGCATAATATTCAAGGTCATATTAATTGGGACGCCACTGGCTAAAAGTAAAACCTAATCTTCTACATGAAAGATGCGTCTCTACATCTAATTTACACCCACCATATTTTGTAATAATATCTATAGTAGTTTCAAACTTATTAAAGAAACATTTTTTAACAAACACCTTTAATACCATGTATATAAAAAATAAAGCAAAAACGGACCTATGTTTATTTGAACTTTTTGTTTTAAAATTATCCAAAGATTAATTCCTTTAAATATTGACATGTAACACCCTGTATACTATTTTCTAATAGATCTCACTACCACTCGATACTCACAAACTTGAAAGTTCAACAATCGACGATACTGTATGAGACGCCACTTTGTAATACGTACTGCACTTACCTTACTATATTTTTTTTATATTTACATTATTCTTTCTATAAAATAACATAGTAAACTTAATAATTTTAGGTATATCTGAATTATAGAGAAACAGTGTGATTTTGCACTTTTTATTAGAAAAGTAAGTAAAACTTAAACAGCGAAATAAAAAAAGAATAGTAGGAGCACAAATTTTTGTGTTAGCTAATAAAAAACAAAACCTGAACAGTGTTCAATTTTGTATTCATGATGTACTCAAATGCTTGCAATAGCAATTTGAATACAGCTGTTCGGAAGCTCAAGTACTCCGGAAGAAGTGTGCGGAATCGGAACTCTTGAAAAACTGTTGGAGTAATTAAAAACAACTTTAATTTCTTTGTTTGGAAGATCCGAACCAGTACAAAACCTTAAAAAAGCTGGTCTGTTTTCTGATCTGTTTCTTTAATAAATTTTTTTAAATAACCAAGTATTATTTTTTTTCAGGTGATAACGATTCATCCATTTTCAAAAGCGCTAATACATTTTTCTCAGTTGCTTCAAATTTTGAGTAAACAGTAATTATGTCTAAATTATCGCAAATGAGTAGTAAGCGGGGACTAAAGCAATCCTTTACAAACGACGGTTTTGGGATTCGTTCTTCAATAGCAATTTGCAGGAGCATTTTCCTAAAATTGTTGTTAGGACGGACACACTTTGCATTGTAGTTACTACAGAATTCCAGTTCATCGAGATCATTTTCCATTAAGTTTTCCAACGCATTTCTTAATAATTTAGAGTCTGACCTGGAAACATATTTAAAAAAATTTCAAGTACTTCGACTTCATTATCGGTAAATATGCCTAAGCAATCCTTAACAAAAACTGGAGCAATTTCATTAGGAAAGTATCGTTCGCTAAGAAAATTTTGTGCTATTATTTTGCCATCGCACTCCACTCTTCTTTTTGAAAATCATGGCTTAAGCAAGGTATTTTTAAATCGGTGCCCATTGTACACATTTCGTAATATGTATTGAAAAATTCAGTAATACTATCGCGTAGCACCCCACCCATATCTTGAGCTATAGCTGTTTTACTATTAGGCAAGATCATTTCAATTTGCACAGACTTAAAATTAATATTTTTGACCTTCACGACTTCCATTAACTCTTTAAAAACATTTCCCCTATGTAATAGTAATGTTTCCGGCGCATTGTTGGCACGATCGTTCTCTTGCTGCACATCAGTACTATTTTTGGAAAGCTTGGTATAGCATAAAACGCCAACTCTTCTGTAGCATTTAGTGTTGATGAATTTGTATAATCTTGAAAAACAATAAAATTTAGTATTAAATATATAAATATTAAACAAATATAAGTTTAAGGAGGGGCGTTATTTCGGGGGGCAGATTGTTGGCGTCCCCCCCCCTCTAAGATTTTAGAAAAAATAATTAAAATCTCCATATGATAAATTAGAAGTACTGTTTTGGTTTTCATATTCTTTTAAAGCACTAGCTACAAATCTAATGCTTTCAACTTTGTATAAGATGTTAATTTTCATTAATCCACTATTTTAAAAACGCATACTTATTCGTTTTTAGCTTTTAAAGATGTACCTGCTGCCTTTCAGGCAAAAATTATCCTAATTTGTAGTTAAATGCAGTTAAAATCAAGCTAAAATACCGAGACTAAAATACTAAAATACAATTGAGACTTTCTCCCTTTCCCACAAAAGAATTCAAACTTTAAAAATTTTAAAAGATTACACTTTTCGAAGCTAAATAGTAAAATATGACGGGTGGGGGACCAGATACAAATCCAATAACTGCACTATATGATGGTATAATGCACCAAAATTTTGGAGATTGAAATTTAGAGATACTACAAGTATAAAAGTCTTTAAAAATTGGATATTCAAATGTCTTTTATTGACTTCGAACCTCTTCAAAATGTCAAAAAATTGACATGGCCTGGATACCAGTGAAAAACGTTCTTAGGAAACTTACATCAATAGAACTTACAACTGCTATTGACGAATCTCACACCATCAGCCTTCAGTTGTTTCCACCTCTTTGTAAAAAATAGACCTGTAGACTTTTCCTCTTCTGGCAAAAATTTTCCCATGAAGATGGAAGGTTTCCAGAAAAGTTCCAAGAAGTTACGATTTTATTTTGGTAAAAAATTCTATAGAGTTGGGTTCCGTTATACAAATAAAAATACCAGATGGAAACTATAAAATCAAAACAAAGGTGCTTTTAAACTATCAACGTGTTAAGTTCACGAAACAAAAAAATCGTAGTTTTCCAAACTGGTGCACAACTATTTAATACGTTATTGGACCACTTCATATGAAATGACCATTTACTATTTTTGTCTATGTAAAGCACAGTGTAAATGCCAATGGAAGGGTGCAGTAACCATTCATCTTAGTATTAAATTACGTTCCCAGGAATACCAAAAAGATAGGTGTTGGTATTAAGAATAGCAAATTATGGAAAATAAGAAAATATTGATAATGTAGATTGTAGTTGCGACTATGATATCAGTGGCACTGTCCTCAGATATTTCACGTCTAAACACACTAGGGATGCCCATTTTTTCATTTTACAGTTATCGGGTCCCAATAATTATTTGACCTCCGGACCTTAATCCCTAAATCCGCGCTTGGTGATGCTACTAATTCTATTTGGTCAAATTAAATTAGTTTGCCGGAAGTCATGTAGATTTTAATGTTTATATTACTAATCCTAACCTTACATCCTTCCAATTTCATCCGTCATCGGGAAAAAGTTAAAGTATTTTAACTTCATTCGACTTTGGATAAAAGTTGAACACTAGCTCCCGCGTTTTTCTGTTTAAATATTTAAAACTTTTAAGTCAGTAGCAGTACTTTCGGATCGTCGGATGTCGGATGCCATGAGAACTTAGCTTTACTCGTGTGCAGTGCAGTGATCTAAAGAAACGTAAGTTTTAAGTACATGCGGTCTACTTTCACATTTATAATAATCTTATTTCGCATTCTCGCACCCCACCCACCGCTTCGCGGCTTCTGATCCTGATGTGAACTTCATTCTCGTAAATAATGGCTAACATTATATGCTTATTAAATATGTACTATTCCCTACGACTATCTCGTTTCATATTTGCTTGAAGAATGATATTATTATTAAATATAAGAGTATGTATCACAACAGGGTAGAAGTTTATGATTAAATACAACAACATTAGAAGTAGAGTTGACCATTTCCAACAATTATAGATTGCAATAAATTTGTCAATTTTACAAAAATTGTCATCTAATAATGATAAGTTCTACTGTTAAATCTATTAATCTATAGGACATATTTTAGCAAAAAAGTTGGACCAATGAAAAAGTATCGTCAGCAAAACGTTCAGAAATACAATATTCTACACTGAATGCACATTATACTGTTATACTTACATGACCGTTTTCATCAAAGTTAGAAAGTAATATGATGTTGAATTGTCCTCAAAGTACATAGGAATATCATTTTCGAGATTGAATGGTTGAAAAGAGGGCAAGCCGTTGTTTGCTAAAAGTCTAGAAGAGCGTCTTTCATGGCTACTACGTACATTCGAGCTTTCATTTACTATTATTGAGGGAATATAGTCGTCATTATTAATTGTAATTGTTTCTTCTTTTTTTTGGAGTTGTTGCTAAATAAACCCGCAAAATGTTTAAACCTGTAATCTCATATATTTCTCCTACTGTCATTTCTAAATTTAAGCATGTGTTGTGTTTATATTCTTGCAATTCAATGTCAAAAAGGGTTAAATTTCTTTTCTTAAAGTAACCTCCGGGAAGAATTAATTCTTTACATTTTTCCAATATAGCTAAACATGTTGTATTCAGATCAACAGATATTTCTCTGCTGCCTCCTCCGGCAACCGGAAATATTAACTGATTAACAGATCATCCACATAACAACAACAATATACAATTTTAAATTATACGGATTAAAGTCACAAAAACCTTTAAAGTATAATAAATCGAAATAAAACTAAAAAAATGAACGAACACAAACTGAATAAATAGTGCATTTACAAAACAAAAGCTCAATAAGCTCATTTTTAACAACAAGCTGGTAACAGGAAAATTAACTGATAAACAAGATTATTCAAATAACAACAACAATATTATAGGACCTATTATAATATTTAACAGGAAAGACATATTTAAATATGTTGGAAACCAATTTAGATAAAAGATAATCTTTTAGATGAACTTCCTTTACGAGTGCATGAGAGGTTCCATTCTAGCATGATGGCGCACCACCAAACCACACCCGTACTGTACTGTTACTGACTATTTAGATCGGTTATATCCGGATTTTTGGATTTGTAAAAATGATCCAATACAGTGGTCACCCCGAGGCCCGGAATTTTCAATATTAGCCTTTGTTATAAAAGAACATGTTAAAAATAGTGTATATTAAAAAATATCATACAGAAGCACAATTACGCGAAGCTGTATTTAACGCTTATAGAAGCATTAACCGTTCATTAAGAAAAGCACTGCATTCCATTGTTGAAAGGTGTAGGCTATGTATTGGCTATGCATTTGTATTGCACAAAATGATAAGCTTTTTGAGCATTTGTTTTATAAATACAGTATTTATTCAGCTTATGTTCGTTCCTTTTTTAGTTTTGTTTCCATTTATTATACTTTAAAGGTTTTTGTGATTTTAATCCGTAAAATTTAAAATTATATGTTGTTGTTATGTGGATGATCTCTTTATCAGTTAATATTTCCTGTTACCAGCTTTTTGTTATGTTCATTATGTAAAACAAAAGGAACCTCAATATTTTGGTAATTTGCAAGAATAACACCATCATGTGCTATATCAGTAAAATCGACAAAACAAAAGCTATTAAACAGGCATGGGCAACTATACTTTCTATTAAAAAAATTTGAGGTTATGAACATATATATGAAGCTAAAAAACTAATTTTTCTAACCACTCGTTCCTATTCAGCATAAAAGTGTCTACAAGTTTTGTATCTACATTATTTCTCTAATGTCAATAATAAAATCTACAGATGGATTTGAAAAAAATTGCAATACTTAATTTTTTAAAAATATCTAGATATCCGTGGAATTTTTCTAAATCAGTAAAGCACATGAAGATCAACAGACAAAACCGCATAACTTTTCTCATTTAAGTGTCTCTCTATCTTTAACAGCTTCCAAGATGCCCATGGTAAAAATGAAAAAAAAAACTCACCCTGTATAACATATACTCAATTTCAAGTTAACGTATTTTTAAACGGATTAATTAAAAAAAACGATATTTTAAAGGACAAGTTTTTTAGAAATGAATATCAAGATTTCTTGTCCATCCCATTTCTTAGAACTCTGGTGTTTAGAGGAGGAAGCTGGCCAAGATAAAATAAAAATCTTACACAAGTGCTACATTAAAGCAGGTAGTACATATTTTACACAATCTGCAACACCATATTCTACAATTCCAAAAGAAATAGTCTTTTAGGAATTGGGGTTGATAGATACGCCTAACATTCGTCTAGCTAAAAGCCTATCTTTAAAATTTGAAAAAAATATATATGTAAAACAGCGCATTATTTTGGAAAAATTAATGTTTTAAAAATACAATCAGAAACAATAGCAAAATACACATTAATTGGTGTTTGCAAATAAATTCAGTTCTATTTTAATAAAAAATGTAGGCTTACCTTAAATTTTTTTAAAAAGATTTTGAGGAAAAATCACACACGATACGAAAATTTTAACGAACTTACACAAAGCATGCAAAACGAATAGGTTTTTACTAATCAGATCGCGTTTTTATGCGGTTTGAAATAATTAAGCGTTAATCGATCCGTATTACAAGATAAAGTTTGCATTTCTCCTAGTCGAGGTCGTAATAGAAAGTACATTGTGTACACCAGCAATTATACGGGAATTTCCTAATGGATGGCATTGAGCATATCTATTGTATTTCTCAAATCATATAGCCACTAATTAATAAAAAAGAAAGGTCTACGCTACTTTCACTTTACGTCACATAATTGTAAAGCAATTAGTTTGTAAAACGAATGTATTTTCCAACTATTTAGCATTGAGCATATTTTGTGACGTAGTAATTAACAATGTTAAAACCAGAAAAATTTTAAGTCATGGGTTTTTGCGATATTCTGAAAACAGCACATTACTGTTTGAAAAAATGGTTTTAAATATTAAACACTTATGGCTTATAAAGAACTCATTTCTAATATCCTTGCGGTTTTAAATTTTCTCGAATAATGGTTGTTTAAAGTATATGTTATAGATGAGCAAAACAATTTAAAGAGGTTTAGGACTTTAAAAGTGTAACTTTGTAACGGGTGGTCGGATTTTAAATATGTTTGCAGATACGGATTCTGTATAAAATTCTAGACTAACAAGATGTGTCGTATGTCTAAAAAATTTATAAGGACGGTCAGAAAATCGCTATCGGCAAAAAATCTTAAAATTGGAGTAGCTCTCTGGGGGGATGATGTTATCTAAAAAATTCGTAGAGGTTCGGGTAGCTGAAAAAAATTTAATATTAATTAATGCCAAACAAGATAGGGTTATCTCGAAAGATGCGATGACTAGCCGAAGAAAACTATTTGGTTCAGATGTGGGAGCAAAGAGCAAAATTTAGAGGCTCGGAGTCTTTAAAGGGTTATAACTTTGTAAGGGGTGGACCGATTTTAAATGTTTACAGATTCGAATTCTGTGTAAAATTCTAGACTAGCAAGATGTGTCACGTGGCTAAAAAATTTATAAGGATGGTCAGAAATCGATCATGGTAAAAAATCTTAAAATTAGGGTAGCTCTCTGGGGGATGATGTAATCTAAGAAATTCCTAGAGATTCGGGTATCTGAGAAAATTCTAATATTAATTAATACCAAACAAGATAGGTTTATCTCGAAAGATGCAATGGCTAGCCGAAGAAAGCTATTTGGTTCAGATGTGTGTGGAAATGTGGATGCTTGTGGAAATGTGGGATTTCTCCACATTTCCGCCTTATGGGAATTTACATGTAAATATGTTGAAATGCGGTTCCACCATCACATTTCCACCTTATGGGAATTTACATCTCCGCATTTCCTCCTAGGAGTCCCTTCACCACATTTCCTCTTTATGGGGATTTACATCTCCGCATTTCCTCCTAGAAGTCCCTCCACCACATTTCCTCCTTATGGGGATTTACATGTAAATGTGTGTGGAAATGAAGGATTCGGGTGGAAATGAGGGTCCAGTATTGCTATATTCCTCCTACTACTAGGCCTATCTCTCATAGGGTAGGATCACAGTATATAAGTATATATATATATATATATATATATATATATTGCTGTGAAATGTACAAAAAGCCTCGCCAGCTTCCTAGAATAAAATCACAAAAATATTCTTTGGAACTCGAGCCTCGCTTTTGGGCGCTACGATTTGCTGTGATTCTCTTCTGATAATCGCTTCTTTACTCTTTCCGCCTCGGCTGCTCACCTAGTTAAAACTTTCATCCTCATTCATAAAAAAAAACAAACACATTCCTACCCAAACATCTACGTTAACTCTATTTACATCAATATTCATAATACATTAAAATTTCAAAATTAAATTTCAGCATAAATTTCAGTATCATAAAATTTCAAGTTTAAATTTGTCATCATTTTTAATTTGCATCCAGAATTAAAGTCCTTGTAGGATGCCTACTAATTAATTTAACAATATTTGCAGACCTGAGTCTGAGTACAAAGGAAGCATCTCCCACCCCTTTACGTTAATCAAACAGGTTAGTCTAATTGAGCTCAAAGACAGACCCAAATTTTCATCATAATCAAGAACTCAAACTGCTAAATACTCCTTTCTACTTAAACAAGAAAATTTCACCTTAAAATTAAAAATTTGTTGTTGGTACAAATTCACTACTGTCCATTTTTTTTTATCAAACAAATTATAAAGGTATTCAACACACACCAAAAACATCAAAGTTCGAACAAAATTGTATAATTTACCTGAAGGTTACTGCACTCGTGGCTTCAATGTACATCGTCCTTGCTAATTTTACCATTCCAACTGGGTTATGTTTCCGTCCTCAGATTCCTGGTCGCCTTTTAAACTTTTCTACACCACCATTCATCTAAAGTTGTTTCAGAGCTTCTCCGGAACTCATCTAAGTATATCCAAAATCTTGTTTTGTGGATCCAATCACGATTACGATTAACATTTGACTATTAACACCCCCGAAAAATAGCAAAGAAATTCATACTTCTTTCACGCTATACCCAAAACTGCCTACTTTTGTTTATTCATTTATCGTTACAAATTTGGATACTTAGTACAGTAATACTCGCAAATATAACTAGACTTTATTACCTTGTATCTTCTTTTCTAAGTGCACTAACGCATACTAATTTGTATCGTAGCACGTAAATAGCAAACTGTTTTAAAGTATTCAATAATCACCAACAATATAAGAGTTGCACGTAATTTTTATTTGATTCTCTACTTGGAACAATTAAATTACATTAAAATTGAGCATTTTAATTCTGCTTCTTTTTATAGAAAGCGTCCAGTAAATAATCCAAATCCCTTATTTTTAATGAAACGAATGAATTTTTATGCTTCACGGTTTTAATAACGCGTACTTTTTCCCAAAGCTTCCTTCTACACGGTGATTAAAATTATTTGATGTGATTATTTAATTTTCTACCCTGGTCTAAATTTGAGTAATATATATATTGAAATGTTAATTTTTATTGTCTAATTGATTAGTTACAAGGCTAGCCTCACGCATGGGCACCAGTGAAACGTAATTTATTGATACGCCTCACGTTGCCGGCACCTATGAGATGTTAATTAGGGTTAAGCCCTTCTTTACAATATTCGCGGTCTAGTCTGGGAATTACCCCAAGGGTGAGCAATGAGTTTGGGCGTGGGTATATGGTGGGCTCGACTACAAACGGGAACAAAAAAAATAAATGGACGCCACTGCATCTATATAGGCAACAAGCAAAACTAAAGTATCCTACAGGAAGACGCAGAAACCTATAGGATATTATGATTATCAAAAACTTACAAACCTCAATATACAATACCTCTGAAACCTCTGCTCTAGCTTCCGCGATGTCGAACCTGCAAGAAGATGTCACACAGAAAAATAAAATATAAGACACCGTTTGTGCCTTACAACAACAAAATATTTCGATCTTTATAGGTCGATTAGCCTGGATTCAAAACCTTAATAACACCTTACCTATGAGAAAATACTCTACTGGAAATTACTTATTCCTTACTATTAACTGATGCTGTATCAACTTTTTCCACAATCAAAATTTTG
Organism: Platerodrilus igneus; assembly: GCA_036346225.1. Taxonomy (NCBI): domain Eukaryota; kingdom Metazoa; phylum Arthropoda; class Insecta; order Coleoptera; family Lycidae; genus Platerodrilus; species Platerodrilus igneus. The sequence continues at coordinate 45,952 of JARFIW010000058.1, read as the reverse complement.
CTGATCTAATTTGATCAATGTTAAGTTCAATAAATAAAATAAAAGACAAAGGTATCGATTCAAAATTTAATCTAAATATGATTCTCTTTTGTTGCAAAATTACTTGTAAATAAATTTCATTAATCAATATATAAACTTTAAAACTTTCTTAGAGTGTTCCTCTATAATCAAAATAATCAACATTAAATAAGTTACAGAAGTTTCTGAATATGCTTCTCTACATAGAGAGGTATTAGCATTTATAAGTTAGTTAATACAGTTTAGTTTTGTAAACATCCATAAACAGATCTGTTCTGGCTTACAAGATTTTTATCTAAGGAACTTGTTACATAAACAGTTCATATGGTTTAAGCATGAAAATAATAAACTCAGATTAACATATGTCAAAAACAGCTTAGTTCTTCTACTAATTACAACAAATTGCTAGAAAACACCTTTCATCCAAAGGTGGACTTTATACATATTTTTATCACTTGACATGTGCATCATAAAAGCACTTTGAATAACAACTTTTAAAGCATCTAAAGATTAAAAAATTTCTCTTATAAAGCAATCTAGTTCTAAATGAAAATATTTGACTTATTAAATTTTAGGTTATACTTCCAAACTAAATTTTTACGTGGTATTTAAGCATAAACACATTTAGCAAACAAACTTGAAATTTACGTTACTTAACGAAGATTTACCATGATTTTGTAAATAGTAAATTAAAGCTTTAACCTTAACTAGCACACGAAATTGATTTTCAGCAAAAAGGTTTATAAGTACCTGGTACATTTAATTGTTACAGCTGCGATGTTGACGAATGTAATAGATGAGCTCGGACACTTTACTTTCCATCTGTTTGAAATTCCGAAAGATACCAAAACATGCCTGCATTAACCATAGTTCCTCGGACGTTTTAAAACAATTAATCTGATAATACTCGACCACAATCTACGTCCATCGTTTAGCGTGTTCCTCAAATTTTTGCACCAATGGATTTCTCACCACGTGTTGTAGCTGTTGCTTGAGTTGACTGGGCGGCTTACACGAGAGCTCTTTCGTCAAGCCTCCACGCGACAACCAAGCAGCCCTACCCTTCTTCTAGAGCTATCCTCAGCTCCCACTTACAAGCGAAATTCACCATGTTTGGCAGTGAAGTCTACGTACCCGCGGTTGCTTGCAAGATGGCCGTATTCTTTATTTGTCAATGCTCATAGCCTTCGCGTCATTTTCGCGCAGGCGTTATGTTTAACAAATACTCTAGTGGACGCCAGAACGCCTGTAATTTATGTAACACAAGTTACGCTCAAGGTATCCTTGATATTGAAAGTATAGAAGTCTCTGTTAAATACTCTTTATAGGTAAAAATAACATAAACGGAAAAAGTTGTTCTTCTTTATAGTACATTAAATTAATTAATGATTACACGCTAAATGACGAATTCGCAAAATAATAACAGTTAGAACTGTTTTTTTATAGATATGAAATGTAACAAAAATTTTGTTACACTGCCTCCGATCAAAAAGAAAAAACTTTGAGGTTAATTATATCTTAATATATACACAACCGAGAAGTTTTTTTTATAGAGGAAAACTATCGCCTTAACCAAAAGATAAATACAAAAAAGAAGCATTACAATAAATCGAAGTAAGAACAAAGTAAGTATGCACTTTGATCTCTGAACCAAAAAAATCATGAATGACCGCTTGCATTAAGAAGAGGAAAATGGGGTGCAACCAAATGAGTGTGTAGGTAACTCTGCGTACCACACATCCGTCAGGAGTCAATATCGGTAAGTCATAATCGGTAAAAGGTCATAATCGGTAAAAATCAAAATATTGTAGTCTAACACTCGAGTTGCAACCAAACGGGGGAACAAAAAAACTAACCTACTTTTCAAAATATAAACTGAAATTCAAACAAAAACTTGACATGAACTATCGCAAAATAACAACAAAAAGATTTACTTTCCTACTACTACCCTTGACACGATAACCTTACTAATATTAATAGTAAAACAAAACTCACACCTATATACATAAATATCAATTCTGTTCCAACAATGATTATGTATTTGCTGGTCTCAAAAATTCCAGCTCAATACATTCAGCAAACTTTGATTATTGCCTCTACCAAAAATAAACTGCTCATCAAGCCACTACTCATTGTAGCTTACTAATGAATACTTGGCTTCTTCAGCTTATAGCTATTCATAGCCCAATCGCTACTCTTTTCTTTGGGACACTCCAGTCTCAAAAAAAAATCCTCAACTCTACTGTGGCCACACCAAACATCTCGAACCAAAACTACTCAATACTACAATGGCCTCACCAACTAGGTTACTCCGACCTACAACAACAAACAGCACCTACCTTCCTCGCTTACTCTAGACATAACAACACATGACTCGATCAAAATACGTCCACAAACATGAAACAACAAATATTTGTCTCACTTCCACTTCGGGCTATAACAACAACACGGCAAAATAACCTTTTTTTTCTACTGAATAATCCATTAGTGCACATTTAAAACAACACTCTACCAGTAACGATATACTGGCAAAAGCCTTCAATTTGTCTTCACCACTCTATCCCATAACCAAATTTATACTATATCCTTTACGACACAAATATTAAAGATGACCAATCAGTCCTCTGGTACATATTCTGGATCTACGACAGAATAGGGTTTTAGATCCTTGACATGCCACCTGCCTGCTTTTGATCCATCTAGATTAATTAGATCGTATACCACATTCGAGCACTTCTTCTTGACTACACTCAAAATAAATTTTGGAGCCAGTTTAGCAGTAAATTTATTAGCCGCGCTCGACAGCACCTTATTGGACCTCCACACTTTACTGCCAACCTCAAAAGAAATGTTCCTCCTCCTTAGATTATATCGATTGCTTGACCTTCGATAGGCTACATGCAACTTCGCACGAACGTCTTCAAATACTTTAAATATACCTTGGTGGTCTGAAGCATATAATGGGCGACTACCAGGAACGATTTCAACATCAGCTTCAGGAATAAATCCACTACCGTAAAATTTACCGGACATGGGGACGTGTCGGCCAAAAACTAAAAATTCGGAGTATAACCCGTCGACTCATGCTTAGCAGAATTAATAGCAAACTGAATCTGCGCTAACTCAGCATCCCAGGTATCATGTTCTTCGAGATAGGATCGAATAGCTGTCCCTACCGTCCTATTAATCCTCTCAACAAAATTACATTGTGGCGCATAAACAGCATTATACCATATCTTTTGAATTTCAAACCTATTACATAATGACTTAAAAATTCGACCAGCTAAATTTGAACCATTATCGCAAATAATAAATTGGGGCACACCAAACATTAAAAACACTTTCTGTTCTATAAACTGTTCAATGACATGTGACTTTGCACTGCGTAGAGGATGTAGAATTGTATATTTTGAGAACCAATCTCCTACTACCAACAACCATTTAAATCCTAATTTTGAGCGAGGGAATGGACCCATAAGATCTAACGCGATAATTTGAAATGGAAACTTGGCCTCTTTCTCCTTTCCCATTAAGCCTAAAGGACCTGCATTAGAAGATTTTTGCGCACCACACACTAAACATGCACGACAAAATTTCAACACATCTAAATTCATCTTGGGCCAATAATAATGTTCTTGGACTCTAGCATTTGTCTTCGAGAACCCAAAATGTCCTGCAACTGAGGGGTCATGACACGATCTGATGACTTCTTCTCTTTGAACCTTCGGCACTAAATATTTCCACTCTACTACATTCGACACTACATTGACAACATAGGCAAATTTGATGGGATAAACTTAAAACAAAATCGTTCTCAACTTTCCATTGAGGGTAATCCTCAGGCGACGCCAAAATTTTCTCACGTAACGACACATACCAATTTTCTAAATTATCTAGCTTGACCTCTATTAAATTTACAACATGTTTTTCTTCCGGAGTTGCACGACTTAGACAGTCAGGGACTACGTTAAACTTTCCTTTCCTGTGTACCAAATCAAACGAATGTTGTCTTAACCTTACAGCCCATCTAGCTAACTTTCCTGTAGGGTTCTGCAAATTACTCAACCAAAGCAACGAAAATGGTCTGTTACGACCGTGAAACGAACTCCTTCAACCCATGGACGGAATTTTTCAATGGCAAAGATTACCGCAAGGCACTCCTTCTCCGTCGTTGAATAATTTCGCTCAGCTCGATTAAGGGTTTTGCTGGCATACGATATAACACGTTCTTCTCCACTAACATTCTGAATTAATACGGCACCTAGACCCGTATTACTTGCATCACACTCAATAATAAAGGAGCAGAATAATCCGGCTGCGCCAGAAGTGGTGCAGACACTAAAGCCTCTTTAATCGACACAAAGGAAGCCTCTGCTTCTGAAGTCCACGTAACGACTTGACCTTTTTTTCTTTTCTTGACTAGATCATTGATTGGTGAAACTAACGATGAAAAGTCTTTAATGAAACGACGGTACCAACTACACATACCAAGGAATCTCTTAACTTCAGTGGTGGTCTTTGGGCGTGGAAAATTGACCATAGCTGACACCTTATCTGGATCCGTCCTTAAAGAATTTGACCCTACTATATAACCGAGAAACTTGAGTGACTTCTTAAAAAAACTCGCACTTTTCTAAATTCAATGTTAAATTTGCCTCTCGAATGCGTTCCTTGACTTCGTACAATAACTTTAGATGTTCTTCAAACGTCGACGAGCATAGAATTATATCATCCAAATAGCAGAAAACGTATGGTTCGAATTTCGGACCGAAAATTGCATCGACTAAACGCTGTTGAGTCTGTGCAGCATTTTTTAAACCAAACGGCATCGTCACAAATCTATACTGTCCCCGCGAAATAACGCTAAACGCTGTTTTATCCTTCGATGATTCACTAAGAGGGACCTGCCAAAATGACTTTCGCAAATCAAGACTAGAAATATAATTAGCATTACGTAACATCCCTAGGATTCTGTCTATATTAGGAAGAGGGTAACTGTCATGGACCGTAACATCGTTCAATGCTCTTCCGTCGAAGCAAAATCTATATTCTTTACTATCTTTTTTTCTTGACTAATAACACGGGCGAATTCCATGGACTCTGACACGGTTCTACTACTTTTAATCGAATCATTTCATCTAACTCCTTATCCAACTCTTTACTAATATAGGGAGACATAACATAGGGTCTTTTCCTGAAGGGTTTTGCATCTCCTGTATCGATATCCATCTCAATCATATTAGTACGCCCTAATTTATCAGCACTAGAAATTTCTCGAAATGAATCTATGGCAGTTTGCGCCTGTGACCTCTGATTAATCGACAAATCATCCAAATTGAGTAAACAGTCACTATATTTTAGGGGAACTGATGATGGACCCACATACGGAACACTACTTTCCGCATCACCTTGCACATGCCAGGAATTATCCTTAAAATTTGCTATCAATCCAAATAGCTTAGCAAAATCACTACCAAATATAAATGCGTGTGGTAAAGATGGCACTACGAGAGCATTAAGAACACGACATTGTTTTCCTACTGAAATGGGCAAATCTACGATTCCTTCGACTGGTTTCAAGGCTCCATCTGCTGTGAAAATACCTTGTTTCTGTGACCTGAAAATTTTAACTCTAACCTATTGATTAAAGGAATAGCAAGAGACCCAACTACCGATGTAGTACATCCTGAATCCAAAAGACCAGTGACATCTATATCAAATAATTTAACCATCACATATGGCCGATTATCACCAGATTTTTCAACAAATAACGAATCAGTTTTGGGCTGAGGGTTATTACGACAAAAATTTTCTACTACTTTTAACCATTCAGACCACTCTTTTCTACAAAAATAATTCTTCTGTTCACAAGTCATAACTGCCGCCTTATGAGAAGGAATGGAATGCCGGCCGCGTAACATCCATCTCCTCACTCGTTTTTGAACATGCTGGACACCTATCACGCGTAACTCCTTTATGACCGCAACCGTAGCAAAAATTCTTTTGGGAATCTACAATACCGAAATGAATGACCATGTCGCGAACAATTCCAACACCCTGAAATAATTTTCGTTGGACCTGAAGAACTAGCATGGGTAGGTACTGGAAAAGTTTTATTATTACTTATAGTCTGAACTTGTGGAGCACACGTTTTTTGATTATCAACACGAGCTTCTGATGTAGAAGAATCTTTCAAATAAATAGGGTATTTACTCTTTACTGACGAATTAGCACTATTATGAAATTTAGCTGAGCTAGTCGACTGACTGAAAACTGATTTTTGTTTCAACATCATGGCCTCTTCCAATTTTTGCATAATTTTATTAACGTAGCTGTATCCTCAATATCTGAAAGAGCAAGTTGCGATATGAATTCTGGTAATAAATTTTTCCTGAGTATCCTCACTTTTGTAATTTCTGCTGGGGTGTGGGGTAATCTACTAAATAAACTTTCCACATGAGCAACGAATAGAACAATTGGTTCATCCCTCTTTTGACGACGATTTTTTATTGTCTCCCAGATCTCTTCCTCTGAATGAGCGGGTAAAAAATCTTCTTTCAACCTACTCTCAAGGGCTTCCCAATCTTTTACGGAATCTCTAATACTTCTAAACCACACTAAAGCATTTCCGACGAACAATTCGACAGACGACTCAAACAAGTCTTTATATGTTACCTTACGTGATTGTGCCAACTCCTTTATCCTATCCAAAAAGAAATACAGCTGCTTGGGGTCTCCTGAAAATTTAACTGACCAAGAGCCAACAGGGATCGGTGGTGTAAAATATGGAAACGTATGCATAGGTGCAGCTACTGCTAACGAAGTTGTGTGATTTGCATCACTTGCACTGCTTGACCCTGGGCTCGGCTTCACCTTCTCGTACAATTCAGCTTCGACAGTAAGGATGGTTGCTAACAATTCCTTTTTAGATAGTTCAGCTTCTTTCAGTTTGTCAGACGGGAGTCTCATACGTTTAACTCGACATGATACATGGGCAAGCCTAGAAAGTACCCTTTTAAAGATTGAATCTCCCGAATCACCTTCAAATTCTAACACCAAATGTTTTATTGAATCGATGGTAGCATTTATCTCTACATTCTTCCTCAAATTCTACCCTATATACTGACAGATCTACTAAACAATCAGGTTTCCCTACTTCTTTCGCTAACAATCTACCTAGAATTTTTCTCTTTTCCATAACCGGCCTAGCACTTTCTATTCCACGGATTTTTAATTCATATTCCAGCTCTTCTTTGAGTAAATAAACAATTTGAAATGTTTCAGCCATTTTTTAAAAATTTATTTTGACAACCTAAAGTTATTTTATTTCTTGACCAACTCAATGTGACAAAAAATTTCTTTAATGCGAATCAAACCTGTTGTGACATTCAAATAACTAATGCATAAAAGACTTGAGGTTCCAGACACGATATAAATCCTATGAAAATTTACAACCAAATTAATTTTGAGTTTACCAACTAAACCAACACATTAAGGGATAATGAAATAACTATTTTTATAAATCAAACATCAACGAAATCGAGCCTCACACGTTGTGCGCCAGTGAAATGTTAATTTTTTATTGTCTAATTGATTAGTTACAAGGCTAGCCTCACGCATGGGCACCAGTGAAACGTAATTTATTGATACGCCTCACGTTGCCGGCACCTATGAGATGTTAATTAGGGTTAAGCCCTTCTTTACAATATTCGCGGTCTAGTCTGGGAATTACCCCAAGGGTGAGCAATGAGTTTGGGCGTGGGTATATGGTGGGCTCGACTACAAACGGGAACAAAAAATAAATGGACGCCACTGCATCTATATAGGCAACAAGCAAAACTAAAGTATCCTACAGGAAGACGCAGAAAACTATAGGATATTATGATTATCAAAAAAAACTTACAAACCTCAATATACAATACCTCTGGAAACCTCTGCTCTAGCTTCCGCGATGTCGAACCTGCAAGAAGATGTCACACAGAAAAATAAAATATAAGACACCGTTTGTGCCTTACAACAACAAAATATTTCGATCTTTATAGGTCGATTAGCCTGGATTCAAAACCTTAATAACACCTTACCTATGAGAAAATACTCTACTGGAAATTACTTATTCCTTTACTATTAACTGATGCTGTATCAACTTTTCCACAATCAAAATTTTGCTGATCTAATTTGATCAATGTTAAGTTCAATAAGTGAAATAAAAGACAAAGGTATCGATTCAAAATTTAATCTAAATATGATTCTCTTTTGTTGCAAAAATTACTTGTAAATAAATTTCATTAATCAATATATAAACTTTAAAACTTTCTTAGAGTGTTCCTCTATAATCAAAATAATCAACATTAAATAAGTTACAGAAGTTTCTGAATATGCTTCTCTACATAGAGAGGTATTAGCATTTATAAGTTAGTTAATACAGTTTAGTTTTGTAAACATCCATAAACAGATCTGTTCTGGCTTACAAGATTTTTATCTAAGGAACTTGTTACATAAACAGTTCATATGGTTTAAGCATGAAAATAATAAACTCAGATTAACATATGTCAAAAACAGCTTAGTTCTTCTACTAATTACAACAAATTGCTAGAAAACACCTTTCATCCAAAGGTGGACTTTATACATATTTTTATCACTTGACATGTGCATCATAAAAGCACTTTGAATAACAACTTTTAAAGCATCTAAAGATTAAAAATTTCTCTTATAAAGCAATCTAGTTCTAAATGAAAATATTTGACTTATTAAATTTTAGGTTATACTTCCAAACTAAATTTTTACGTGGTATTTAAGCATAAACACATTTAGCAAACAAACTTGAAATTTACGTTACTTAACGAAGATTTACCATGATTTTGTAAATAGTAAATTAAAGCTTTAACCTTAACTAGCACACGAAATTGATTTTCAGCAAAAGGTTTATAAGTACCTGGTACATTTAATTGTTACAGCTGCGATGTTGACGAATGTAATAGATGAGCTCGGACACTTTACTTTCCATCTGTTTGAAATTCCGAAAGATACCAAAACATGCCTGCATTAACCATAGTTCCTCGGACGTTTTAAAACAATTAATCTGATAATACTCGACCACAATCTACGTCCATCGTTTAGCGTGTTCCTCAAATTTTGCACCAATGGATTTCTCACCACGTGTTGTAGCTGTTGCTTGAATTGACTGGGCGGCTTACACGAGAGCTCTCTCGTCAAGCCTCCACGCGACAACCAAGCAGCCCTACCCTTCTTCTAGAGCTATCCTCAGCTCCCACTTACAAGCGAAATTCACCATGTTTGGCAGTGAAGTCTACGTACCCGCGGTTGCTTGCAAGATGGCCGTATTCTTTATTTGTCAATGCTCATAGCCTTCGCGTCATTTTCGCGCAGGCGTTATGTCTTAACAAATACTCTAGTGGACGCCAGAACGCCTGTAATTTATGTATACAATTACGCTCAAGGTATCCTTGATATTGAAAGTATAGAAGTCTACTGTTAAATACTCTTTATAGGTAAAAATAACATAAACGGAAAAAGTTGTTCTTCTTTATAGTACATTAAATTAATTAATGATTACACGCTAAATGACGAATTCGCAAAAGTAATAACAGTTAGAACTGTTTTTATAGATATGAAATGTAACAAAAATATTTGTTACAATATATATACATATATATTTAATATTATAAAGATAACAAAGTTGTAACATTTAATATAGACACCTATGGGAAGTACAGCATCACCTAGCTCACAATTTGTGTCTTCGTATCGTTTCACCTAATATCGCAGGTTTTACAACAGTCGGCACGGAGATCCGGCTCAACTGCCTTTTCCATAGCCAAAGATATAATTTAATCGAGAAGTTTTCATTTTCATTAATTTAAGACTCATTAAACCTAACTTCTCGATTAAATTATATCCTTGGCTATGGAAAAGGCAGTTGAGCCGGATCTCCTCCGTGCCGACTGTTGTTAAAACCTGCGATATTAGGTGAAACGATACGAAGACACAAATTGTGAGCTAGGTGATGCTGTACTTCCCATAAGGTGTCTATATTAAATGTTACAACTTTGCTACTCCTGTCCTGATGAGCCCCAATTAGGGCGAAACGCGTCGACAGGGTGCCTCGTGGCTGAATTTGAGTCACTTGCCATTAATTATTTTCTATTATATATATATATATATATATATATAATAATATATAACAGGTTATTTGTCTTCTAGTAATAAAACTCTTATTTGTTTAGTTTGATTTATTTGAAATCTTGTGTATAACTGTGATTGTCATTGACATAAGAACTCTAAACTATTACTTACAAAACTGGAGTTAAAATACATGATGTTTGTCAAAACCATGATAGAATTTTAACTCCAGCTTTGTAAGTAATATTTTAAAAGTTCTTATTTCAATGACAATCACAGTTACTTTGCAGCACCCTGAAGAAGATTTCAAATAAATCGAAAGCTCGGTAAAAAACAAATAAGAGTTTTATCACTAGAAGACCAAATAACCTGTTATTATTAATTGAATACACTGCTGGTCGTCACTTTTAACTAATTTATATATATATATATATATATATATATATATATATATATATATATATGTTATATTAAGATAGATTCTTGGATCTTGGTCAGTAAAAACTTTTTTAATAAAAATACTAATACAGGATAAATCTTGTAATTTTTATTCTGTACATTTTACGCGTTTCGTTTCATTAACCAATTTCAAAATTATTCTAAAAATATTACCTATTTTATGAATTATTTTATAAATAAATACATACCCGGAAATTCATGCGTAAAGAATTTTATAAACCCTTAATTAATACAAAAATACATAAAAGTTATTTAATAATTCAGAAAACTATAACAAACAAAAATAAAAGATAATTTGGTTGGAATAGAATATATACCTGGACTATTGGAATGAATAAAAAGAAGTTTAGAATCACACAATATACAAATAGTACACAAACTCAATAATTATTTAATAACCTTTTTCACCAATTTAAAACCGACAATAGAATAAAAGAAAAAAACTCATACTATTTATAAAATAAATTGCTTTGATTGTCCTGGTGTATACTTAGGTTATTCCAAACAGTACTCCATAAGCGCATTTACGTACATAAATATTCCATTAAAACAAATAATAAAAAATGTACCGCTTTAGCAGCCCACTCAATGGATAAAATGGATCAATTTGATTTTAACAATGTGGAGATATTAGATAGGGAAATAAATGACAATAGAAGAAATTAGTTAGAAACCATACACATACAAAAAACCCTCATTCAATTAATTTAAAAAGCGGTCAAGACAACTTAATACAATATTACCATAATTTAATACGTTGAGTTTATATTGCATCCATATATAAATATCCTTTTGTTTATTAGGTAAATATTTAAATGTAGCAGTTCGTATAGTATTAGATAATAAGTTATTAAAAGATAACTTATCACCTAAATTGTTCATTCATTTTAGAAAGATTAAAATAAAACATTATTAATTAAGTACGTTCGTTGCTTAATATTTCAAAATTAAAGTATTGTGTGTGAGGTTTTTGCTTTTGTTTTTATTAAATAACGGTAAATATTTTAAATTATTGACATAACCTCACTTAAAATTGTTGTGAAGTTTTACTCATGAATTTCCTGGTATGTATTTATTTATAAAATAATTTATAAAATAGGTAATATTTTTAGAATAATTTTGAAAATGGTTAATAAAACCGAAACGCGTAAGATGTACAGAATAAAAGTTACAAGTTTAATCCTGTTTTAGTGTTTTTATTAAAAAAGTTTTTACTGACCAAGATCCAATAATCTATCTTAATATAATATATTATAACATATGGCCAAGAAAATAAATTATAATTTATATATATATATATATATATATATATATATATATATATAAAAAAGTAGGATTAATGAGTCTTAAATTTATACAAAGTAAAAAGGAATTATTGGCAAGACACAAAGACACAAATTGTGAGCTAGGTGATGCTGTACTTCCCATAAGGTGTCTGTATTAAATATTACAACTTTGCTACTCCTGTCCTGATGAGCCCCAATTAGGGCGAAACGCGTCGACAGGATGCCCTCGTGGCTGAATTTGAGTCACTTGCCAATAATTCCTTTTTACTTTGTGTATATATATATATATATATATATATATATAAAAATACTATAGATAGTTAATTACACAAGGTAAGTTTATAAATACTATAGTATTACAGTGAATAAGATGAAATAATAACTCAGACTTTTATGCAAAGCCCAAATGATCAATTCAAATCGAGCTAGTAATTGAAAGATGGAAAGTATAAGGTCTTGGACAGGATTTGAACTTGTATCTTGGTTTGGCCGGAACCATGCGTTTACCAATTACGCCACCGAGACCGATGACACAATTGGGAAATTTACAAATTTATATGTCAAGCAAATTATCTAGCCCTTCCAACATGGCTTTACGAAGAAGAGATCAACAACTACTAATTTAGCTTACTTGGCGCAATTCGTATCCAATGAACTAGATAAACAGGATCAAGTAGATGTTGTATATACAGACTTAACTAAAGCTTGTGACAAGCTAACTCACTATTGGAATCTTATCTCTAAGACAGACCTCATCATGTAATATTCAACGGTTACAAGTCTAATCAATATATTCATTCCTAGATCAGGAGTATCTCAAGGCACGACCTTAGGTCCCTTATTTTTTTATATTTATTAACGACTTGAGCTACCAATTAAGATGTCAAGTATTAATGTTTGCGGATGATGTGAAAATATTTTCATCTGTATCAAATCACCATCACTGTGCCATACTTCAATCGGATTTATCTCACCTTTACAATTGGTGCACTTTAAACAAGCTGAGCTTAAGCATTCAGAAAAGTAAAATCGTTTCATATACTCGTAAAACCGAAACAGTACTCTATGAATACACATGCTTAATTTGGAGATATTATCAAGATCAAAGTTCACTCATTTCACGTTCACTAAACATATTGTGCAAACTGTCTCATCTGCATATAAAATGTTAGGCTTTATTACACGCACTTCTAGTGACTTTGTGAATATATCTACAATCAAGTTGCTATAGTTTGCCAGTGACGGCGCTAGACCAAACGTGGGTGTCGGCAATATCAGTTTTTCGAGGCCCCTAACATTTCTCAGAGTCCAAAACAAAACATTTAATGACCTGAATTATACCAATTACACACTAGGTATATATAAGTATTTTGTTGCTAAGCTAATCAAACTGTGGCGGTTAATTAGAACTCAAGGAGCAAATTAACTGTACGTAGTAGAAGGTAAGATACATGAATGAAGGTGAATAGACAATTTGAGTGTCTATAATATATAACACTTGGGTTCACATGTTATTTGTCAAAGAAGTACAATCAAACATTTTCTTTTAAAAATTATAAATTATGATTAAGGACTTACTCGGAAATAACGATGTGAGGAAATATCCATTATCCATAGGCGGCTAGTTGCACAAAAATGGTCTCTGATGAAATTCCAATTACACTCATGGTATTTAGCATGCAAATTTCACTGCGACATTTTTATCCGTTGAGATTAATTGACACGAAACATTATAGCTCGTAACGTTCAGAGCTCTAGTCTAGTGGATTATATTATTATCGAAGCATGTATAATTGTTATATGGATAGTGAAGCTAACACTTCTGAAGTGGCGTAAAGCTCGAAGTGATGAAGCACCTTACTCTTGTTCTAAGCGCAAATTTAACATTAAATAGTTTTTAGACGACCGAACACAAATAGACGAATTACACACTCAAACACAAATTACAATATACAAACTTTTCTGCTTTTAGTTTCACTGAATTTTTCCAATATTGTATCATAATTTAGACCAGCCGCTATTTTGCTTTAATCGATAAAATTAACAACGCAGATAGTCTCTCTTGGACCATTGTACTTCGTAAGTAAGTCTTAATTAATTTTAACTTTGAGAAGCTTCTCTCAGCAGAAGCTATAGTGACCGGAACTGTAAGCATAATTCTGATTGTTATGTAAACATTTGGGTATACTTCTTGCAAATTATTTTCTAAAATGTACTGTATAATTTGTTTGACATCTTTGATAGAGTCTATTAGTGAATTTGATTGTAAAAGCAGAAGTTCTTCACATAGTTCGAAAGCCTGAATGTCGCTGTTTTCGCCATCTCGAAGTATTGCAGCTAAATCATAACAATGTGTAAGAAGGTCTTCTTTTGCTATAGATTTTAAATAATTTATGTCAAAAATTAAGCCAAATTGTTCAAAATAATTATGGAGCGATTTGAATCGGCATTCGGTGTCGACTATGGTAGCATCTAACATCTTATTAAAAAAGTCAACTTTGTAGTGCATTTCAGCAGATTGTATTGGTTCATCAATATTTTCATACGAGAACATTTTTTTCTTTTTGGCTAATCTTTTTTCTTTAAATTGAGACGAAATCTCATAACTACTTTTTTCCACAAACAATCTGGCTTCTGCAACGCTTTTTTCAAATCCTGTATCATGAAATTCTTGAATCTAGTCACATAGCAGACGTAAAGTATCAAAAGCGATCTTCAAGTTAACTTGAACCGATTGCCATAATTTACTTAAATTGTTCACGCGCAGTAAAATCTCGTACCAAACGTGTATTGCAACAATAGACTAAAAAGTTAACATTTCGTTGAGTACAGCTTCACAGTCACTTAGAGTTCCGGAATCTGCAGTTTCGTTTTTCAGGTCATTTACACAATCGACAACATTATCAAATTGCAACAATATCACTTTAAGTGCTTCTATTCTACTCTCCCATCTTGTTTCAGATAGGGATTTTAATGTTAATTTTAATTTGGTTTTAAGGAGACCCCAACGCGTGCTTGATCTCGTAAATAGAAGGTATATTTTATTGATAAAGTTCAAAAACGTCTTGGCAATTATAGAAGAATTACTTGCATCTATCAACAGTAAATTCCAACTGTGACATCCACAAGGCGTGAAAAACGCTCTTGGATTAATATTAAGGATTCTAGTTTTAACTCCTTTGTTAATGCCGACCATATTAGCGCCATTATCGTATTCCTGCCCTCGACAATTTTGGATATCTAAACCATTTTTTTCTAGTTCTTGTAATATTGAATTTGTTAAATATTCTCCTGTTGTCTTTGCGACGGCAATAAACCCAACAAAGTGCTCCTCTATCGCTCCAGTTGAAGAATTACAAAATGTTAATGTTATCGACATTTGTTCAACACGGCTGACATCCCTGGTGCAATCAAGCATAAACGAGTAGTATTTTGCTTGTTTGACTCTTTGTATAATCTCATCAACAACTGATTTAGACATTAATGTGATTAATTCGTTTTGAATATCGTGACCCAAATAATGTTGATTAAGCTGTTTTTTATTAATACGTTGCAAATGTTCTCGTAGTGTCAGATCCTATTTGGATAACAATTTAAATAGGTCTATAAAATTGCCACTATTATCGCTATTATTTAAATTAAGATATTCTCGATGAGCTCTAAATGCCAGATTATGTGAAGCTAAGTAGTTAATTATATCAATCAACCTTTCAAACAAGTTGTACAAATACTTTTGCGATTCTTTAACCAGTCTCTCGTTTTCTGCATCTATTGTTTTTCCGTGTTTAATTCCTTTATAAAATTCAATCCATTTAATCATACACACCATGTGTCCATGACTTTGTTCATGTCTTTGCAATATTCGACTCAAATCTTTTCAGTCGCAACATCTTTCTTTTACCATCTGTGTTTGCTAATGGGAAAAAAGTTTACACGGAAAGCAATAAACTTTATCTTTAGATATAGAGTAAATTAACCACCTGCGATGTTGGTTTTCCCCATTACACAATTTTCGATTAAAGTGGAATTTAGAAAAATGTCTATTATTATCGTCTCTGGGATAACTTTCGTCAGACGTCTCTAGGTTTTGGTGAGGACCGTTTTGAATTAAGTCATGACGCTGCGAGTCCGTTATTGGAAATAACCATTTTCCCGGATCAGAATCCATTAACAACGCTGTGAAATGGGCTGCTTGTTTTTGAATCATTGAGTCACGAATGTTGTCGTCACAGTCTAACTTTTTACTGTTACTGGGTTCAGAGACTTGAATAACTGTTGATTCTGCCAACTCTGGATCTGAAGTTGGTTCAAAAACTTGTACAAGAGAGTCATCAGACTTTAATGTTATTGTAGTACCGACCGGTCCTGATGAAGGTTTCTTAAGAAATTTCATCATATTGGAACTCATGGTTTGGTTGGACAGAGCCTTTTCAACCTTTCTTTTTTTTTGACGCACCAGATTCCTGTTTTCTACCTATATCTCTGTCTCTAGAATGCCCTCCTGACATTATAATGACGATATCAAATATAAAAAGCAAACACGCTTATACTAGCGCAGATTAAATGCAAAAAGCTTTGAATATTATATATAACTGACTTAAAATAGGAGAAGTAGCTTAATAATTAATTAATAAAAAAAATAAACTAACACAATGTAATTCACATCATACCCAATGTAAAATGTATGCATGTAATCCAAACAATATTAGCACAGAAGCTTTTAGTATTTATAATCAAAAATACCAACAATTATAGATTGTTTATCTTTATTTTAACTACGCGTTACTTTAGTCGTTGGTTATAACTTCATACTAAATGTAATTTAACTACACACTTCACGTATAAACAACAACTGAACGTCCGTAACAATTTACGCATACAGTTTAAGACGGACAAAGGAGGGTGGTTTAGTTTTGCCTGTAATTGTATACAAAGGGAGGGGGTATCGACCTAATACGTACCTGTACTTTAAACACTATACTATATTTGTATTAAACTTGTTTAAGTCATCTTGACTGTATTGTTAAATGTTATGCCATAGACTATTATTACAGAGTACGTACTCAACTAAATAGAACTCTATTAGGAACTTCTGAGAAACATTTGGCTTACAATGACTGAGCTTGTCTACCTGAGAAGACATCAAACAATACCTAGGTAGCTTTTAGCTTGAACTTTATTCATTTTGGCCAAGAAATCATTTTGAAGATTCATTTTCTACAAAAGCTTCAATCGCAAAACCACGAAGTAGGGTTTATTTACAATTATATCTCACAAAAGTTACTAATAGTTATGGCATATAATAAATGTAAATCGAACATGTATTTTCAAATGCTCTTTGAAATGAAAGGCCTTTTAACAATGGACTTATTGTAACCACTGGGTGCATTGAATTCTTCTCCCTGCCGGGACAGGTAATTGACAGGGTCTGTTAGTGTGATGCATTGTTTGCTTTTGCGATAAGAAATACTTGCTTTTAAATAAGGGTTTAATCCTACATTTAAAACATTGCAGAATGCTGGCGTTCGTTCTACGATAATAAATATTTTTTTGATCAACTAATCAACTACTGCCATTTTTTTGCGAGACCCTCTTGGGCGCGAGGCCGTCGGCGGTCGCCGACGTCGCCGACGCCTAACGCCGCCACTGTATTTTGCTTACGTTAGGTGCAAGCTTGAATATGCAAGCATTATTTGGAATCCAAATTATGAATGTCACAAAACATCAATTGAAAAGGTACATAGGAAAGCTCTAAAGCTTTCATGGTTCAAGAGGAATTACACTTATCCACCCATAGGCATTGACCATTCTGTTTTGTTGAACACTTTTGAAATTGACTCGTGTGAAAATGGACGCATTCGTTTGGGTTTAACTTTCCTCTATCAGTTATTGTACAATAAAATTGACTGTTTGGATCTGCTGCAAAAGCTCAACTTTTACGTACTCCGATTAAAGGCTAGGCTGACATCAACTTTCCATCTTTCGCGTGCAAGAACAAATGTGTTAATTAAGTCGCCTATTGACTTTATGTGTAGATACTTTGACCAATTAAGAAGAGGAAATGTGGATATAAACCTGAGTAGTCTAGATGAATTACTGAGCGTTATAACGCAAAGTTGAAGGTTTCTTTTTCCCCATTCCTTTTTCCTTCTTTTACCATTAAAAGGTTAGTTCAACTTTTGGATGACATATTATTAAATTATAAAATTACAGTTTTCTTTTGTTCTTTTTGAGTATGTATAACCTATTGGTAGGATATTTAGCACTTGTACACTACCTATAATTTTATTACTGTTATTTTTAAATTAGTGTCTTGTAAGTGGCATATGCTGTTAGACACTAAATAAATAAATATATAAATAATGATCAAAATATTACTAGCAGTTTAAAAATATTGTTCCTACAGATTTTTGTTACTTGAATGAATAACAACAAAATTTTTATGGTATTTAAGACAGATAAAATTCCTTGTTTCTGATTTACTTAACAAAAAACACACGGTCATGAATGTTAAGACCTGGATGATCGTAAGGGTTAACATACTAATTCTTTTAAGCATGATAATGTTCAACTTCGAAAAGAAAACTAAATTTCTGAGAAAACATCATATGGACGTGTTCCTAAAACGTGTTACTGACATTTTTCTACGCACCAACTTATCCTAATTTTTCACTGAATATTTTGACCATTTGAACGGTTAAGCTGTTGAATCCATGGAGTGTAAGCAAATATACCGAACTTACCTGTTGTTATTGAGCCATAGTTTAAATTATTTTCACTCTTGTGATCCACAACACAGAACGATACCAACAACAATAAACTTTTGACTGTAAGTTAAAAATCCAGCAAAATTTCGAGATAGAAGTCGAAATTTAAGTAAATTTCGAGATCGAAGTCGAAATTAAACTAAATTTCGAGATCGAAGTCGAAATTTAACTAAATTTTGTCATCAAAGTCGTAATTTAACTAAATTTCGAGATCGAAGTCGAAATTTAACTAAATTTCGACATCGAAGTCGTAATTTAACTAAATTTTGAGATCGAAATCGAATTTAACTAAAATAAGTAGAGCGATTTTTTGTGGCCCTTCTACGCCGTCGTGCTCCATAAAAATACTTATTTATCAACAAGGAAAAGCATGCTCGATTCTTTTCATGATTAAAACTAGCTTAAGATAATGTATGGTATTTAGCAATCTTCAGGCCAAGATTTTCAATTTGTCAGAGCTCAGCAAAGAGTAAACAATTGCAAACAATTATTTTAAAATATGTTATACATCTTTATAGGAATGTACCTTAATTGTAATGCGCTAATGGTCTTCTGTACTCGTTTGAGTACACCACTGTAAAACCGTCCCAAATATACTAATTAGAAAGATAATTGTATTTCTTTTGATGTAAACTTATTACGAGTAAAAACCCAAACTAAAATAATTTTAATGATCAGCTAAAATTTTGACTTTAGTAGGTTAATTTTTGGGCGCATGTGATGGCAATATAACACAATAATTTAAAATTTTGCGCTTATAGTTGTGATCGAAGTTCAGTTATTTGCAATTAAAAACGCATGGTTACAAAAACTTTGGTGACTAAGTGTTTTTGAATATGCACCTTCTAGAAATCTCAAATCTTAATCAATCTCTGCGTTTGCATTTTTGACAATTTTCTTACAAAGCGCTTGTAAATAAAATTAAAGTTTAGTGTGTACAGATTTTGGTATATATTAGTAATTGCAAAAGAAATTTGTAAAAATAGCTTGTTTTTCTATTAGAAGATATTTGAAAACACAATTTCGAAAATTTTTCCATTATGGAATGTGTTGCAAACGTAATAACATTAGGATTTACGTACTGTGGTTGCTTGCTGTTTCTACATAATTATCGTAGAAAAATTAGATTTTTTTTAATTTATACTTGTCTTTCAAGTTATTCCAATTAACACATCTACTTGCTTAAATCGATTTTATAACTTTCCAAAGCTAATTAATACGCTTTAAAATTCTACAAGAACTAAAAATTTCTTTTGATAAAATCTCGGTAGTAAGTGATATTCATAAACTCTTCAAAAAGGCCGCATGTTCTTATAACTACAGCTGCCGGCCTTCTATAAAGTAATCGTTATAGGAATAACATTGAAAACAGTGTTAGAACGTAGCAATTTCACATTAACCAGAAAAAGCAGTCTAGACGAGATAAGCTAAGCTTTTCGCACCTTTGACCAATCACAGATGCTCATAAGGGTATTAAATGTTGCCCCTACCAATTCTTAACGCATGCGTCTGCATAGGATATCTTTCATAATTAGTTAGAACATCGCGAATATCGTTAGGGGTGACACTTTAAAATTGTACGTGCGTCGTCTTTTGAAATTTGTTATCATGAATTTTTTGCAAAGAAATATAATTTTAACTGAAACAAGATTACAAAATTTATACCTAATTAGAGGGTATCCGCTAAAGCAAGTTAATGGGCAACGCGTGTTTGGGCCACCACCAAATCTACCTAGAAATTTTGATGAACGATCTCTCAAAGAGTGCGAAGTGTTTGTTGGTAAGCTTCCTAAGAACGTTTTTGAAAATGATTTGGTGAACGTTTTTGGACAAGTTGGAGATATTTACAAAATGCGTGTTATGATCGATTTGTTAGGTAGCAGCCGAGGGTACGGTTTTATTACCTATTTCTCGCCGGAGTGCGCTAATTTAGCCGTAAAAGTTTTTAATGAGTTTGAAATTAAACCCAATCGGTTTATAAAGGTATATAAATCAGTTAATAATTGTCGACTTTTTATTAAATGCATTTCTACACAAGTCAGTCCTACTGAACTCAAAAACAAGTTAACCCCTTACGTAGAGGGTTTAATTGACGTTATCATGTATCCTTGTAATATTGGAAGTGATTTTCAACACAATCGAGGTTTTGCTTTTTTGGAGTTTGATTCGCACCGTTCAGCGATCCTTGCTAAAAAAGTGCTGGGCTCTGGTATCTTCTTATGGGACAGAATGATTGTAGTTGACTGGGCAGATCCAACAACACAAATGGACGAAAGTGTAATGAAAACGGTAAGAGCTTTACAAATACTATTCTCCATTATTTTTTATACAAATTAAAGTTAGCATAGGACTACCGAAGCGTTTTAAATTTCATTTGTATCTTTACAATCTTAAACAGTTGCTGTTATATTCATTTTAGAAAAGTGTTAATAACGTTTGCATACAAAAGGAAATTAACAGCCGCTTTTAGCTACCTGTCGTATACCTAAAAAATTATAAAAACTCTCAAAAATGCAGGTTCTTGAAAATTTTTTAGAAAAATTTGTATACATTCCAAAACTTTCAGAAAATATTAACGGTTTATTTTTAAGTGGGTTAAGCTAATCAACAATTTGCAATCCACAAATGCATTGGTCGATCATTACTATCAACCTTACTTTCTGTAGCGATGTTTAGAGTATAGAATTTAATTCCTCTTTAAGCAAAGAGTAAAAAGATATAATCGGGTAAAAACGTACAAGGACAAAAAAACATTATTTTGGGTTTCGGCACTAAAACGTCATATCTGCATAGCGATTCAATGTACGCGATTCGTTTTTTTAGTGCGCATTTCTACGCATAAAAAATATTCAATTCACTAGTCGAAGTAGATTTCCGGCCGTATAAGAACAAAAAAGAGTTATTTTGAGTTTGGCATAATAATGTCACTTCTGCATAACGATTAGGTATACGCGATTCGTTTTTCTAGTGCGTATTTCTACGCATAAAAGCTATCCAATTCGCTAGTCAAAATAGTTTTCCAGGTCGTACAAGACAAAAAAAATATTTTGGGTTTCGGCACTATAATGTCATATCTGCATAACGATTCGATGTACGCGATTCTTTTTTTTATTGCGTATTTCTACGCATAAAAGCTATTCAATTCACTAGTCGAAGTAGCTTTTTCCGGCCGTTTAAGAACAAAAAAGAGTTATTTTGAGTTTGGCATAATAATGTCAATTCTGCATAACGATTACATGTACGCGATTCGTTTTTCTAGTGCGTATTTCTACACATACAAACTATCCGATTCACTAATCGAAGTAGTTTTTCCGACCGTATATGAACAAAAAAAAGGTATTTTGAATTTGGCATTATAATGTCAATTCTGTATAACAATTAGATGTACCGATTCGTTTTTCAGTGCGTATTTCTACACATAAAAACTATCCAATTCACTAGTCAAATTAGTTTTCTAGGTCGTACAGGACAAAAAAAATATTTTAAATTTCGGCACTATAATGTCATATCTGCATAACGATTCGGTGTATGCGATTCGTTTTTCTGTGCGTATTTCTACGCATAATAACTATCCGATTCACTAGTTGTAGTAGTTTTTCCGGCCGTATATGAAAAAAAATTTTTTTGAGTTTTGGCATTATAATGTCATTTTTGCATAACGATTAAATGTACGCGATTCGTTTTTCTAGTGCATATTTCTACGCATACAAACTATCCGATTCACTATTTGAAAACGCTTTTCAGGTCGTGTAAGCACAAAAAAATTATTTTGAGTTAGGCACTATATTGTCATTTCGGCATAACGATTAGATGTACGCGATTCGTTTTTTAGTGTGCATTTTTAAGCATAAAAACTATTCAATTCACTAGTCGAAGTAGTTTTTCTGGTCATTTAAAAACAAAAAGAGTTATTTTGGGTTTGGCATAATAATGTCATTTATGCATAACGATTAGATATACGCGATTCGTTTTTCTAGTGCGCATTTCTACGCCTAAAAACTATCCAATTCACTATTCAACATAGTTTTCCAGGTCGTACAGGACAAAAAAAATATTGTGGGTTTCGGCACTATAATGTCATATCTGCATAACGATTCGATGTACGCGATTCTTTTTTTTATTGCGTATTTCTACGCATAAAAACTATTCAATTCACTAGTCGAAGTAGCTTTTTCCGGCCGTTTAAGAACAAAAAAGGGTTATTTTGAGTTTGGCATAATAATGTCAATTCTGCATAACGATTACATGTACGCGATTCGTTTTTCTAGTGCGTATTTCTACACATACAAACTATCCGATTCACTAGTCGAAGTAGTTTTTCCGACCGTATATGAACAAAAAAAAGGTATTTTGAATTTGGCATTATAATGTCAATTCTGTATAACAATTAGATGTACCGATTCGTTTTTCAGTGCGTATTTCTACACATAAAAACTATCCAATTCACTAGTCAAATTAGTTTTCTAGGTCGTACAGGACAAAAAAAATATTTTAAATTTCGGCACTATAATGTCATATCTGCATAACGATTCGGTGTATGCGATTCGTTTTTCTGTGCGTATTTCTACGCATAATAACTATCCGATTCACTAGTCGTAGTAGTGTGTGCAAAGAAATTGCGGTTTTGGACTTGTTGTTTGGCAGCAAATTTTTAAACTGCCAATGCAGTCTAGTTGTTTGAGTCAAGATCATATAAAACATAACGACTGGGTGACAAGGAATATTCATGGTCTTTCTTGGGATGAATCTTCAACGGCTGGAATGGTGTCATCATATATAGCGCTTTATTTGAAGCAAATTATCCGACCCGGTGAAGAAGTATTTGTGAAGGGTCTAGAAAAGAAGAAATTGATTGAAACATACATAATACAAAACTTTGTAACTGATATGCTTGCACTAGGTTGTCCTAAGCTATCGGAGTTAAAAATCAACAATCGTTTAAAATATAACATTCATTGTAGACACAGCAATAATAATTTGCAATGCGCAAAACAAAATACCTTTTTATTAAAAGAATGGCTTGATAATAATAAAAAACAATAGAAAGATTTTCTCTGTATTATTTATTTTAATATAATTTTACAATGTTTGCCTTATTAACTATTATTATAACAACTTCTAGCAAACATTATTTATATCAATCCAGCTATTGTGTACGTTAGAGAAGCCGAACCATTTTACAAAGACTTTATTTCCACTCTTTCTTAGAACTTTTTCTACCACGTAAATTCCTGGATGTTTAACCTTTTGCAACTCCGTTTCATAAAATGCACCTTTGATTTCTTTCTCGTCTTGATCTTCTAATATATATGTTGTCGGATTGGTTACGTTTACCTTTTTAATCTTAAAAATTTCATTTGACCAATTTGGCGTGTAACCTTTCGTGAATGCTTCCTTGTGTTTACTAATCCTCACACTGTCTTTAATTGAATATTTTGGTATTTTGGTTGCAAGTTTGATGTGGGTAAATGATGATTTAAGAATAGTTTTTTCATTTGATTTATCAACTTTTACAGGTTTGACTCCGATAGTATTGTGAACTGTATTGTTGTATTGTTTCACAATATCGCTTAAATTTTTTATCCAATTGTAAAAACCGTTCAGGTTAAACAAGCGCCACATTTTTCCCTTTAAAGTTCTAATTTCACGTTCCACAATGCATGCTTTCTTTGTAGAAAAAACACTATAATGGTTTATGCCATATGTCTGCATTAAGGATTGAAAGTGTTTGTTATAATATTCTTTACCAAAATCAGACTGTAAATTTCTTGGTGGATTTTTAAATTTATTTAAAATTGTTCTCATTGCAGCAGTAACATCAATACCCTTTTTACTTTTAAGTGGTACAGCCCATACGTATTTGGAGAAACAATCAATAACTACTAAAATGTACTTAAATCCTTTGTTTGTTTGCGAATATGGTAGCATTTCAATCAAATCGGTCTAAAGAAGGTCATTTAAACCTTTTACTATCACTTTGCGTCTCTTGAAATTTATTCTTGCTGGTTTATGAAGTTCATTTACTATATCCTCTTTCACTTTTGATTGAGCAACTATCATAATACTTTTTCTAATCAGGATTTATTAAATACAATTAATAAATACTTCTATGTTTGAATGTCGCGGGCTCCACTTGCTTTGAAAGGAACTTTTATTATAAAATCAAGAAACATTGTGGTATTGTTTATGATAGCACCGCTGTCACGAAAGCTGATTACATCCATACGTTTAAGCAAAAATCCTTGTAACTGTGCAATTACATAACTTTTTTCGTTTATAAGAATTTCAATGTCTTGCGGGTATCCTTTAATATTCTCAATGACTGCTTCCTCATAAGGAAATTCATAATTATGTTTAATGTTGAAAATAAGGAATGTCTTGTCACCATCGAGGAATGTACAAGAGTAAAACGTTGCTACTACCGTGTAATGTAGCATATGTAACTTGTACTCAATCAAGGTTTCAAAACCTTCACTTTTGTTTTCATATTCCTGTTCACTTATATCTATTTTACGGTTATGTAAGTGCCTTCCAAATTTGTCAATTGTCATATCATCTAATCACTTTCGCCTCACGCAATTCTTCAATATTCGAATTTATTTCGTTGCCGTGACCTGTGTGTCCAGCAGTCTGAGATGAAACTAAAAGCCGTAATCTATCAACAAGTTCATTGGGATCATTCCAATATAAATGATCTATAGCGTTATTTGATACTTCCATTGTCATACCATCTCCAAGACGCTTTCTATAGGATAATGTTCTAGGTCTACGGGGTGTTTGGGGAAGTATGTTTAATGTAGATATTATATTTTTGTACTTATATGAAGTACTACCCTGAATTTGTTCTGTTTCAGAATAATATCTTCTATTAGCATTTGTTCTTTTCACAATATCTAGGTACGATTTTAGATCTTGATGACTGTACCCGACAGGATATTTTTTAAACAGTAGTTCGTATAATCCAGGAGTACCTTTATATTTCAAATTATTTACTAGAACATTTTCATCATCCAACGCGAAATTCGAATTGCCTATCATAAGACCATTTGAATCAGGGTTAAACCTAATACCATATTTATGATCAAATTCGTTCTTAACATCTTTAAACATATTGTAAATATATTCTCGAGGTAGCGGATGTAGCTGTTCGAGATAATGTGTCATAGCAGGTGAATCGGCAAAGCTTTGTATATATTCCTGGGCTTCTTGTGCATTTCGATTAACTTCTGCTTCGTATTCATTCTCAACATCATCATCATCATCAACTTCCTCTATGGCATCATTTTTTATATTCGGTATATGCTGAGCAATAACCGACGAATCAATATAGTCAACGTTTCTTTCTAGCAATTTAGGTTTAATTTTTTTTACACTGCTATGAGGCAGTTCTGCTTCTTCTTCTTCTTTAAATTTTTCTTTCTTTACCACACTTTCCCCATCCAGTTTATTAGCAATAGTTTCTAATCGCGATGTTATGGGTAAGATTGATTCCACTTGGACGACTTCATTATCTTTTAACTGGCGCAATTTGTTTTTTACAATGTTTCTTTTCTTAATTAAAATTCTTTTAAGTTTTATCGCCTCCTTGTTCATTGCGTAAAAAGTTTATTTGTAATTAAAAAATTCTTCGATACTAACGATACTTGCGTCTCTCAAGGTTTAAATATGTATGAAGTGATCGAAACCTATTCGGTACCTTCCTTGACCTGGATCACTATCTTTGTCTACAACTAGGAAACCGTATTTATCTTGCCAACAAGCAGCACATATTTCACGGAATTTATCATACTTCATGTCAGTAGTGACGTAATCGACATATATGTGTTTTAAGTTTAAATTATCTTGTTTAAATAAAACTAAAAGATTAGCATTATCACGTAGTAAGTGCTTAGGTATACGAGTATAACTTTGACAAAGGTAAAAACTGTCTACTTGTTTATGACGCCCCATACTAAAGTATTCCCTAATGATACCTTGTATATCGCAAGCTACATCATCAAAAACAAATATAGAATTATTTCGAGCATCAGATGGTGATATAATATTATCAGAACTGGAAAATGTATAATATTTGATCCCTTTTATTGTTCGCAGTAGACTTTCAAGGTATTGATACTTTGGTTGATAAAGTGATTTAGAATAAACATATACGTTTTCAAACTTTAAACCATTAGGATGTTCTATCACCCTAATCATAACGTTGGTTTTACCGCAATTTGATGGACCAACAACTAGACATCGAATAGATGAAGGTAGAAGAACGCTATGTTTTTCTTTTTAGCTAAGGATTGCACGCCAATGTCATTATTGTTTATGGTTAAAGGTGTTGATTGTTTCACAACAGGCATGTTTTCAAGTGCTAAATTCGATTTGTAATATATATATATATATATATTGCTGTGAAATGCTCCTTTGAATGCGGGAACTGACCCTTTAAAAAAAAACATCGCCCCGGCTGCTCCTCTAGATAGCTTTCATCCTCATTCATAAAAAACAAACACATTCCTACCACAAACATCAACGTCAACTCTATTTACATCAATATTCACAATACATTAAAATTTCAAAATTAATATTCAGCATAAATTTTAATATCGGAAAATTTCAAAATTAAATTTATTATCATTTTAATGTGCATCCAGAATTAAAGTCCTTGTAGGATGCCTACTAATTAATATAACAATATAAGCAGACCGGAGTCTGAGTATAAAGGGAGCATCTACCACCCCTTTACGTTAATTAACCAGGTTCGTCTAATTGAGCTCAAAGACATACCCAAAGTTTCATCATATTCCCGAACATCAATACTAAATACCCCTTTCTACTTAAACAAGCAAATTTCATCTTAAAATTAAAATTTTATGGTTAGTACAATTTCACTAATGTCCATTTAAAGTAAATCAATTATAAAGTTATTCAACACACACAAAATGTCAAACAAAATAGTATAATTTACCTGAAGGTTACTGTCCTCGTAGCTTCAAAGTACATCGTCCCTTTAGTTAATCACACCATTCCAACAGGATTATATTTACGGCTTCTAATTCTCAATGCTTTTAAAATTTTCTCCATCACCATTTATTTAAAGTTGTTTCTGGGCTTTTCCGGAACTCATCTGTGTATATCTGACCCTTGTTTCGTGGATCCAGACACGTATTTGAACCATTTAATTATTAACACCCCCGAAAAATAGCAAAGAAATTCATGCGTCTTTCACCAATATACGCCAAAACTGCCTACTTTTGTGTATACATTTGTCGTTGTAAATTTTGCTAATTGGTACAGTGATACTAAATTTTATTACCTTGTATTTAAGTGCACTGAAGTACATTCATGTTAGCACGTAAATAACAAACTATTTTGAATCACTAAAATATACGAGCAAAATTTTAAATTATTTTATCAAACTAAAATGCACTGTTTAACATCTTGAATCAAGTCGCGGATGTAAGAGCTTTTAACGCATCGAATAGTCAAAAGTCTAAGAGAGCTTGTTTATATTCACCTCGGTATATATAGCAAAAGCCTGTCTGTCGGTCTGTTCCCCAAAACGGGTAATTCTAAAGAATTTCTCATTTTCTGTTCCCAGTCCGTCGCTCGCGCGTCGGTTTTTACGAATTTTTCACTCGCCCCATTTAAATCTCAGAAATTCACACGGCACGCAAACATGTCCGAGAAAAACTAATTAATTTTGTACAGAAATTGTTGTTTCTACCTCTGATATTTGCATCCTATTTTCAACCAATTGTGACCCTCGTGACGTTGCTTAAATCACGCCTTTTACTATATGTGTCTTTGCTTGACGCATTTTCTCTTTCCTTTTCTAACCTGTTCGTATTGGTGCAAATTGATATTCTTTATTATCGATTATATTTTAGTCCATGTGGACTATCTGGGTTAAATAACCCCGTATCGCACCTTCTCGTGAATATTAAGCCACGGTTTCTTCAAGATTCTTTGAAACCATTTGTTATCTACACAATTTTCGCCGTACGTGATATTTAAACTACGCAGGTGTTCAAAATAATATTAATTCTCAGAGCTTTTTAAATAAACCCTGTTTTGTATTTCGTGCTAAATCATCTGACCGTTTCCAATATCCTTAGAATCGACATGTTTATCTAAACAAATTAAACTGAAATTGCCTTTTAAAATACGCAGGTGTGTTCAAACATCCTACTTCTAACTAACACTTCTAGGATTTGCATTTTAGTGGGTTTTACAAGTTTCTATAGATATTATCTGTACGTTTTGTTCAATACCGGTTACTTGAAATAGAGTTAATTAAGATAAATTTTGCACGTAATTTCCATTTGTTTAGGAATAATTACATTACACGCAGAGCTTTTTAATACTGTTTCTTTTGATATAAAGCGTCTTGTACATGGTTTAAATCTCTTATTTTTACTGAAACTAATAAATTTTTATGCTTCACGGTTTTAATAACGCGTATTATCTACTAATATTCATTATACACGGTGATTAAAATTATTTGATGTGATTATTTAATTTTCTACCCTGGTCTAAATATGAGTATTTTCCCCCTATTTGAATACAAATAATCCCACTTATTTGAATGCAAATATAAAGCATTTAGACAAAAAAAATTACAAAAAAAATTGCCTATCTCTCTCTACCCTTATCTATCTAACTTACCTACTTTATCTCCAATTCAAAAAATATTTACACCTATCGCATATCCCTATCCTATTCCTAACTCTCACTTAATTTTATAAACTGAAATTATCCCTAACTTCATCCTACTTATCCATCTAATCCTATATACATCCTATATACCTATCCTATTCCTAACTTTTAACTAATCTTCACTATACTTTACTTCCCCCTACCTAATCCTATATGCCTATCCCACTCTTACTCTATTCCTAACTCTCCACTAATCTTCTATGAAATATCTACACTTAACCTATCTTATTTTCTTCCTACATTTACTCTTTATTCTCATCCTAAACCTATTCCTAATTATCTCCCATATTTATCCTATACCTAGCTTTATTTTCTATCAACACTTACTTCTACTCTTCTATATACACCTATTCTATCCCTATCCTATTTAAATCTAACTCTCTTCTTGACCCTCCAAGTCTTTCTTCTCACCATCCTAATACTCTTCATCCCTATCTCTCCCCCTTCTATATCTATACTTAACATCTCTATTATCTCACATACAATAAACTTATCATCCCTATTATCCTGACTCTTAAATATTGCTCCTTCTTCACGCCCTACACTCTGTTTCTTATTTATTATTATTTTCTTTTCTGTCGACAAACCAAACGATACTACTTTAAAATTATCGATTTTTCCCTCTATGGAATATCCTATGTACCTTCTAGACTGCTTGTGTAATGGAATCCGCCATAATGAATTCCTTAAATCTACTTTATTAAAAACAAACTTGCCAATTAACCTCGTCAAAAATAATTCTGCCTTCACCTGCTCCCGATATGCTGCTGTTGCTTATACCCCCACTAATTCTGCATGTTTTTGTACTAAAGCTTGAACCTCTACTATCTTTTCCTCTGGACATCTTATTGTGTTGATCTGTTTAACTTCATCATCCTCTACCTCTACTACATTAATACTAAACCCCGTGTCATCCTCTGTGACTTCATAACTGCCCTTCCATGGCACTACCCTATCCTTAATCCTTATTACCTTCCGTTCCATATCTATCAAAACCCCTAACTTCATCATACAGTCAACACCTAAAATGCTCTGAAACTTCAGTCCAGGTACAATTACAAACTCCTGTTCACAGCTTAAACCTCCTATATCTATCCTAAGCACCACAACACTATTTACTACAGCAAACTTCTTTTTATTTGGAGCTACTAAATGGCTACGCTTTATAGGCATAATTCTATCACAAACCTTATCCCTAATTTTGCTGACGAATTCCTCCGATATTAAACTCGCCTCTGCCCCTGTATCAAGTAATACTTCTACATTATTCTCAAAAATTCTATATTAACAATTGGCAAACATAATTTTTCCTCAGTTTCTGGCTCTACTTCCTCCTCAATTTTGAAAAATTCACGTGGATGTTCATACACATTTACACTGAAATCTAGTGGTCTGTCGCGTTCTAAAAATCCTGTCCAGGTCTGTTTTCCCTACTCGGTCCTGGTCTAGCCGTCACCTCAGCGTATGTCCTAGGCGTTTCCACTCGTTCCGTGTCTGTATTAGCAGTCCCGCTCATGTCTGGTGAACTATTCATTCTGGTAGGTCCCGGTCTCGGTGCAGGTCCCCTTCCTAAACTATTACTTCTAACGTATGGTCGTCTCTGTTCCCAATTCTGTCGCTGGTATCCGTAACTATTCCCCCTTCTAGCATAGTTGTCCCGTCTATTGTCAAACCTAACTGTGTTGATCTGTCTTTCCCTATTATCCCGAGGTCGTCCACTACTTACGTCGTCGTACCTCTGCAGGTATTCTAAAACATTTCTCTGTCCACTATGTTCTGTAGTGCTACGTGTTGTCTTATGTCTACCTCGAAGTGTCGTGATAAATACTTAATAATTTGTCGGTCCGTCAGTGGTGGGTTCAGTTGCTTTGCTATGCTATACTTGCGTATAGCATATTGCTCCTACTTCCTGAAAATTCTCCCTTAAATTTCCTGTGATTAAGTCGTCTCGTACCTGGTCTTGTCTGTGGTCACTCCAGTAGTGCTTTAAAATTTGTTTTCAAAGTCCTGATACGTGTCTATGTCCTGTCCTACTAAATTGTACCACGCTTCCGCATTGTCCTTTAATAAAGCCTTTATCGTATTTAGTTTAGTCTGTTCGTCAAATAAATTTCCCACTAGATTTCTTACACTATTAATAAAATTTTGTGGATTTACCCTGTTATCGCCATAAAACTTCATGTGTTGGTCCAATGATCCTCCACCTGTATAAAATCTGGGACCATCCCCCGTTAAATTTGACATGTTGTATTTAATACTACTAACTTCGCGTTCTACCCTGCCTAACTGATCCCTACATGAGTCCGTTACTTCAGTCATTTTTACATTAATCTCTTCTTCACAAAAAATGCGTACTTCGGACCTTAAATGTCCCATTTCCTGTCGAAGACCTGTAATATCACGCTCATTTTTATCAACCCTATTTTCAACTTCCTCCATCTTTACGGTAAGACTATATTTAAATTCTGAAACTTCTTTATTCGTCTTATCTATTTTCTCACTTAGGGTTTCCCTAACTCCTGTTAATGTCTCATTCATTCGGTCAACTTTCCTATTCGATTCAGCACTCATTTCTCTAATCTCCTCAAACTTCCTATTAGCTTCTTCCCTACTCGATCTCATTTCCTCTAGCATTCTCATCATAATCTCGTTTCCTTGATCCCCTGATTCCGTCCTCGACTGATCTCTACTGCCTCCAGCTTCTTCCATTTTCGAATTTTTTTCACACAATGCACTATCGTCACTTCCAATTTCCACTCCTTGACTCCTTAACCACTCTTTTCTCTACATACGTTCTAATCACTTACACACACTCTAAAAATACTCTTAAATTTATACACAAACAGAAACTCTCTCTCTCAGATCGCCAGTTTCCTGGAATAAAATAACAAAAATTTTATTTGGAACTCGAGCCTCACTTTTGGGTCGCCAAATTTGCTGTGAAATGCTCCTTTGAATGCGGGAACTGGCCCTTTAAAAAAAAACATCGCCTCGGCTGCTCCTCTAGATAGCTTTCATCCTCATTCATAAAAAAACAAACACATTCCTACCACAAACATCAACGTCAACTCTATTTACATCAATATTCACAATACATTAAAATTTCAAAATTAATATTCAGCATAAATTTTAATATCGGAAAATTTCAAAATTAAATTTATTATCATTTTAATGTGCATCCAGAATTAAAGTCCTTGTAGGATGCCTACTAATTAATATAACAATATAAGCAGACCGGAGTCTGAGTATAAAGGGAGCATCTACCACCCCTTTACGTTAATTAACCAGGTTCGTCTAATTGAGCTCAAAGACATACCCAAAGTTTCATCATATTCCCGAACATCAATACTAAATACCCCTTTCTACTTAAACAAGCAAATTTCATCTTAAAATTAAAATTTTATGGTTAGTACAATTTCACTAATGTCCATTTAAAGTAAATCAATTATAAAGTTATTCAACACACACAAAATGTCAAACAAAATAGTATAATTTACCTGAAGGTTACTGTCCTCGTAGCTTCAAAGTACATCGTCCCTTTAGTTAATCACACCATTCCAACAGGATTATATTTACGGCTTCTAATTCTCAATGCTTTTAAAATTTTCTCCATCACCATTTATTTAAAGTTGTTTCTGGGCTTTTCCGGAACTCATCTGTGTATATCTGACCCTTGTTTCGTGGATCCAGACACGTATTTGAACCATTTAATTATTAACACCCCCGAAAAATAGCAAAGAAATTCATGCGTCTTTCACCAATATACGCCAAAACTGCCTACTTTTGTGTATACATTTGTCGTTGTAAATTTTGCTAATTGGTACAGTGATACTAAATTTTATTACCTTGTATTTAAGTGCACTGAAGTACATTCATGTTAGCACGTAAATAACAAACTATTTTGAATCACTAAAATATACGAGCAAAATTTTTAAATTATTTTATCAAACTAAAATGCACTGTTTAACATCTTGAATCAAGTCGCGGATGTAAGAGCTTTTAACGCATCGAATAGTCAAAAGTCTAAGAGAGAGCTTGTTTATATTCACCTCGGTATATATAGCAAAAAGCCTGTCTGTCGGTCTGTTCCCCAAAACGGGTAATTCTAAAGAATTTCTCATTCTCTGTTCCCAGTCCGTCGCTCGCGCGTCGGTTTTTACGAATTTTTCACTCGCCCCATTTAAATCTCAGAAATTCACACGGCACGCAAACATGTCCGAGAAAAACTAATTAATTTTGTACAGAAATTGTTGTTTCTACCTCTGATATTTGCATCCTATTTTCAACCAATTGTGACCCTCGTGACGTTGCTTAAATCACGCCTTTTACTATATGTGTCTTTGCTTGACGCATTTTCTCTTTCCTTTTCTAACCTGTTCGTATTGGTGCAAATTGATATTCTTTATTATCGATTATATTTTAGTCCATGTGGACTATCTGGGTTAAATAACCCCGTATCGCACCTTCTCGTGAATATTAAGCCACGGTTTCTTCAAGATTCTTTGTAAACATTAATTATCTGCTAAATTTTCGCCGAATGAGCTTTTTAAATAAACCCTGTTTGGTATTTCGTGCTAAAGCATCTGACCGTTTCCAATATCCTTAGAATCGACATGTTTATCTAAACAAATTAAACTGAAATTGCCTTTTAAAATACGCAGGTGTGTTCAAACATCCTACTTCTAACTAACACTTCTAGGATTTGCATTTTAGTGGGATTTTTACAAGTTTCTATAGATATTATCTGTACGTTTTGTTCAATACCGGTTACTTGAAATAGAGTTAATTAAGATAAATTTTGCACGTAATTTCCATTTGTTTAGGAATAATTACATTACACGCAGAGCTTTTTTAATACTGTTTCTTTTGATATAAAGCGTCTTGTACATGGTTTAAATCTCTTATTTTACTGAAACTAATAAATTTTTATGCTTCACGGTTTTAATAACGCGTATTATCTACTAATATTCATTATACACGGTGATTAAAATTATTTGATGTGATTATTTAATTTTCTACCCTGGTCTAAATATGAGTATTTTCCCCCTATTTGAATACAAATAATCCCACTTATTTGAATGCAAATATAAAACATTTAGACAAAAAAATTACAAAAAAATTGCCTATCTCTCTCTACCCTTATCTATCTAACTTACCTACTTTATCTCCAATTCAAAAATATTTACACCTATCGCATATCCTATCCTATTCCTAACTCTCACTTAATTTTATAAACTGAAATTATCCCTAACTTCATCCTACTTATCCATCTAATCCTATATACATCCTATATACCTATCCTATTCCTAACTTTTAACTAATCTTCACTATACTTTACTTCCCCTACCTAATCCTATATGCCTATCCACTCTTACTCTATTCCTAACTCTCCACTAATCTTCTATGAAATATCTACACTTAACCTATCTTATTTTCTTCCTACATTTACTCTTTATTCTCATCCTAAACCTATTCCTAATTATCTCCCATATTTATCCTATACCTAGCTTTATTTTCTATCAACACTTACTTCTACTCTTCTATATACACCTATTCTATCCCTATCCTATTTAAATCTAACTCTCTTCTTGACCCTCCAAGTCTTTCTTCTCACCATCCTAATACTCTTCATCCCTATCTCTCCCCCTTCTATATCTATACTTAACATCTCTATTATCTCACATACAATAAACTTATCATCCCTATTATCCTGACTCTTAAATATTGCTCCTTCTTCACGCCCTACACTCTGTTTTTTATTTATTATTATTTTCTTTTCTGTCGACAAACCAAACGATACTACTTTAAAATTATCGATTTTTCCCTCTATGGAATATCCTATGTACCTTCTAGACTGCTTGTGTAATGGAATCCGCCATAATGAATTCCTTAAATCTACTTTATTAAAAACAAACTTGCCAATTAACCTCGTCAAAAATAATTCTGCCTTCACCTGCTCCCGATATGCTGCTGTTGCTTCTACCCCCACTAATTCTGCATGTTTTTGTACTAAAGCTTGAACCTCTACTATCTTTTCCTCTGGACATCTTATTGTGTTGATCTGTTTACCTTCATCATCCTCTACCTCTACTACATTAATACTAAACCCCGTGTCATCCTCTGTGACTTCATAACTGCCCTTCCATGGCACTACCCTATCCTTAATCCTTATTACCTTCCGTTCCATATCTATCAAAACCCCTAACTTCATCATACACTCAACACCTAAAATGCTCTGAAACTTCAGTCCAGGTACAATTACAAACTCCTGTTCACAGCTTAAACCTCCTATATCTATCCTAAGCACCACAACACTATTTACTACAGCAAACTTCTTTTTATTTGGAGCTACTAAATGGCTACGCTTTATAGGCATAATTCTATCACAAACCTTATCCCTAATTTTGCTGACGAATTCCTCCGATATTAAACTCGCCTCTGCCCTGTATCAAGTAATACTTCTACATTATTCTCAAAAATTCCTATATTAACAATTGGCAAACATAATTTTTCCTCAGTTTCTGGCTCTACTTCCTCCTCAATTTTGAAAAATTCACGTGGATGTTCATACACATTTACACTGAAATCTAGTGGTCTGTCGCGTTCTAAAAATCCTGTCCAGGTCTGTTTTCCCTACTCGGTCCTGGTCTAGCCGTCACCTCAACGTATGTCCTAGGCGTTTCCACTCGTTCCGTGTCTGTATTAGCAGTCCCGCTCATGTCTGGTGAACTATTCATTCTGGTAGGTCCCGGTCTCGGTGCAGGTCCCCTTCCTAAACTATTACTTCTAACGTATGGTCGTCTCTGTTCCCAATTCTGTCGCTGGTATCCGTAACTATTCCCCCTTCTAGCATAGTTGTCCCGTCTATTGTCAAACCTAACTGTGTTGATCTGTCTTTCCCTATTATCCCGAGGTCGTCCACTACTTACGTCGTCGTACCTCTGCAGGTATTCTAAAAACATTTCTCTGTCCACTATGTTCTGTAGTGCTACGTGTTGTCTTATGTCTACCTCGAAGTGTCGTGATAAATACTTAATAATTTGTCGGTCCGTCAGTGGTGGGTTCAGTTGCTTTGCTATGCTATACTTGCGTATAGCATATTGCTCCTACTTCCTGAAAATTCTCCCTTAAATTTCCTGTGATTAAGTCGTCTCGTACCTGGTCTTGTCTGTGGTCACTCCAGTAGTGCTTTAAAATTTGTTTTCAAAGTCCTGATACGTGTCTATGTCCTGTCCTACTAAATTGTACCACGCTTCCGCATTGTCCTTTAATAAAGCCTTTATCGTATTTAGTTTAGTCTGTTCGTCAAATAAATTTCCCACTAGATTTCTTACACTATTAATAAAATTTTGTGGATTTACCCTGTTATCGCCATAAAACTTCATGTGTTGGTCCAATGATCCTCCACCTGTATAAAATCTGGGACCATCCCCG
Organism: Platerodrilus igneus; assembly: GCA_036346225.1. Taxonomy (NCBI): domain Eukaryota; kingdom Metazoa; phylum Arthropoda; class Insecta; order Coleoptera; family Lycidae; genus Platerodrilus; species Platerodrilus igneus. Next base: position 9,141 of record JARFIW010000058.1, on the reverse strand, counting down.
TTAAATTTGACATGTTGTATTTAATACTACTAACTTCGCGTTCTACCCTGCCTAACTGATCCCTACATGAGTCCGTTACTTCAGTCATTTTTACATTAATCTCTTCTTCACAAAAAATGCGTACTTCGGACCTTAAATGTCCCATTTCCTGTCGAAGACCTGTAATATCACGCTCATTTTATCAACCCTATTTTCAACTTCCTCCATCTTTACGGTAAGACTATTTTTAAATTCTGAAACTTCTTTATTCGTCTTATCTATTTTCTCACTTAGGGTTTCCCTAACTCCTGTTAATGTCTCATTCATTCGGTCAACTTTCCTATTCGATTCAGCACTCATTTCTCTAATCTCCTCAAACTTCCTATTAGCTTCTTCCCTACTCGATCTCATTTCCTCTAGCATTCTCATCATAATCTCGTTTCCTTGATCCCCTGATTCCGTCCTCGACTGATCTCTACTGCCTCCAGCTTCTTCCATTTTCGAATTTTTTTCACACAATGCACTATCGTCACTTCCAATTTCCACTCCTTGACTCCTTAACCACTCTTTTCTCTGCATACGTTCTAATCACTCACACACACTCTAAAAATACTCTTAAATTTATACACAAACAGAAACTCTCTCTCTCAGATCGCCAGTTTCCTGGAATAAAATAACAAAAATTTTATTTGGAACTCGAGCCTCACTTTTGGGTCGCCAAATTTGCTGTGAAATGCTCCTTTGAATGCGGGAACTGGCCCTTTAAAAAAAAACATCGCCCCGGCTGCTCCTCTAGATAGCTTTCATCCTCATTCATAAAAAACAAACACATTCCTACCACAAACATCAACGTCAACTCTATTTACATCAATATTCACAATACATTAAAATTTCAAAATTAATATTCAGCATAAATTTTAATATCGGAAAATTTCAAAATTAAATTTATTATCATTTTAATGTGCATCCAGAATTAAAGTCCTTGTAGGATGCCTACTAATTAATATAACAATATAAGCAGACCGGAGTCTGAGTATAAAGGGAGCATCTACCACCCCTTTACGTTAATTAACCAGGTTCGTCTAATTGAGCTCAAAGACATACCCAAAGTTTCATCAAATTCCCGAACATCAATACTAAATACCCTTTCTACTTAAACAAGCAAATTTCATCTTAAAATTAAAATTTTATGGTTAGTACAATTTCACTAATGTCCATTTAAAGTAAATCAATTATAAAGTTATTCAACACACACAAAAATGTCAAACAAAATAGTATAATTTACCTGAAGGTTACTGTCCTCGTAGCTTCAAAGTACATCGTCCCTTTAGTTAATCACACCATTCCAACAGGATTATATTTACGGCTTCTAATTCTCAATGCTTTTAAAATTTTCTCCATCACCATTTATTTAAAGTTGTTTCTGGGCTTTTCCGGAACTCATCTGTGTATATCTGACCCTTGTTTCGTGGATCCAGACACGTATTTAAACCATTTAATTATTAACACCCCCGAAAAATAGCAAAGAAATTCATGCGTCTTTCACCAATATACGCCAAAACTGCCTACTTTTGTGTATACATTTGTCGTTGTAAATTTTGCTAATTGGTACAGTGCTACTAAATTTTATTACCTTGTATTTAAGTGCACTAAAGTACATTCATGTTAGCACGTAAATAACAAACTATTTTGAATTACTAAAATATACGAGCAAAATTTTTAAATTATTTTATCAAACTAAAATGCACTGTTTAACATCTTGAATCAAGTCGCGGATGTAAGAGCTTTTAACGCATCGAATAGTCAAAAGTCTAAGAGAGCTTGTTTATATTCACCTCGGTATATATAGCAAAAAGCCTGTCTGTCGGTCTGTTCCCCAAAACGGTAATTCTAAAGAATTTCTCATTCTCTGTTCCCAGTCCGTCGCTCGCGCGTCGGTTTTACAATTTTCACTCGCCCCATTTAAATCTCAGAAATTCACACGGCACGCAAACATGTCCGAGAAAAACTAATTAATTTTGTACAGAAATTGTTGTTTCTACCTCTGATATTTGCATCCTATTTTCAACCAATTGTGACCCTCGTGACGTTGCTTAAATCACGCCTTTTACTATATGTGTCTTTGCTTGACGCATTTTCTCTTTCCTTTTCTAACCTGTTCGTATTGGTGCAAATTGATATTCTTTATTATCGATTATATTTTAGTCCATGTGGACTATCTGGGTTAAATAACCCCGTATCGAACCTTCTCGTGAATATTAAGCCACGGTTTCTTCAAGATTCTTTGAAACCATTTGTTATCTACACAATTTTCGCCGTACGTGATATTTAAACTACGCAGGTGTTCAAAATAATATTAATTCTCAGAGCTTTTTAAATAAACCCTGTTTTGTATTTCGTGCTAAAGCATCTGACCGTTTCCAATATCCTTAGAATCGACATGTTTATCTAAACAAATTAAACTGAAATTGCCTTTTAAAATACGCAGGTGTGTTCAAACATCCTACTTCTAACTAACACTTCTAGGATTTGCATTTTAGTGGGTTTTTACAAGTTTCTATAGATATTATCTGTACGTTTTGTTCAATACCGGTTACTTGAAATAGAGTTAATTAAGATAAATTTTGCACGTAATTTCCATTTGTTTAGGAATAATTACATTACACGCAGAGCTTTTTTAATACTGTTTCTTTTGATATAAAGCGTCTTGTACATGGTTTAAATCTCTTATTTTTACTGAAACTAATAAATTTTTATGCTTCACGGTTTTAATAACGCGTATTATCTACTAATATTCATTATACACGGTGATTAAAATTATTTGATGTGATTATTTAATTTTCTACCCTGGTCTAAATATGAGTAATATATATATATATATATATATATATATATATATAAGAAACGGCGAGTATATAAAGAATCATTAATTCACAATATTTTATTTATTTACTGCACAGCTTGAGAGGATAGTTGTCCGCTAATGATTACATATAATAATTCTAAAACTACTGGGAACGGACTATTAAATACTTATAATTAACAATTTACCATTTGAAGCGCATATTCCGGGTTACAAATTTTGCGGTCCGGGTACAAAACTAATCGAACGGTTAGCTCGGAGAGACAAGGGAATAAACAAGTTAGACGAGGCTTGTAAAGAGCACGATATTGCATACTCCAAAGAAAAGGATCTATCTAAACGCCATCAAGCAGATTCAAAGTTAGCTCAGTTAGCTACAGAAAGACTAAATTCTGGTGACTCGTCTTTAGGTGAAAAAGTAGCAGCATTTGGAGTAGCTATCGCAATAAAAGCTAAAGTAAAACTTGGTATGGGTGCCTGTGCATCACTGAGAACAAAAAATATCAATAAAATAAGAAAACTGATAAAGAAACGTAAAATAAGAAGTACGCTAGGTATTAAAAGTATTATCAAACAAGCACGTACAGCTTTAAAAAAGGCTAAAGGATCTAATATTATGGATGCAATCAACATAGCAATTAAGGCCGCCAATACAGCAAAACAAAAGAAGCATATTAAATCAGCTCGTATTATATCAATTCCTAAAACAGGAGGTTTTCTACCACTAATACCAATTTTTGCAGGCCTAAGCGCCCTTGGTACTCTTACTGGAGGTGCAGCTGCTGTTGCAAAAGCAGTTTCAGATACTAAAATAGCTAAGGAACAACTAGCAGAAAAACAACGTCATAACAAGGCAATGGAGGACATTGCAGTCGGAAACGGCATGTACATCAAATCTTATAAAAAAGGTTTTGGTCTTTTTTTAGCCCCTGCAAAACCTCAAAGGAACGCAACTTGATTTTACCTAATCGAGCACTAAGCAATGTAGAATTAATAGAGTTTGTTAAGCAATTAGAAATACCATATTTCTGTGGAGTGTTCATGAGAAACAATCTTCCCAAGAAAGTTAATTTAAAAGAATGTGGTAAAATTAATTTAGATGGAATAAAAGGTTTAGGCACGCATTGGACTTCTTATAAAAAGTACGGTAGTAGCGGTATTTACTATGACAGCTATGGAAACCTGCGACCGCCAACAGAGTTGATAAGTTATTTGAATAGCGGGGGTAAATGTAAAATTCTTTATAACATTAACCAAGAACAATCGTACGGTACTGTGTTTTGCGGCCATTTATGCTTACAATTTTTAAGTAGTACATACAACTGCGTACGAAGTTGTCATGTCGTACACTTTTACTCAAACGGGAAACACTTCAGTTTTAACAAGCAACTTTAATCCGCCTATAAACTTGGATAATGATTCGGAGTACGTATTAGGATTAACAAATTTTAAGTCTTATAACACAATTCCAAACATAGAAAAAGGAATAAATAATAAATTTTATTATGGATCTAACGGAGAATTCATAGAAATACCTGAAGGTGCTTATGAGATTAGAGAAATTAATAAATATCTTCAAAAAGCTTTAGGTGATAAAAGATGGCGTGGTCGTATGGAACAATCACGAAGCGCTAGAAAGACACTAGTGTATATAGAAATTACAGCTGACAATAATACACTTAAATGTAGTATTAAATGTAGTCTAGATGTGGATTTTACCAAAAAGGATTCAATTGGTTCTCTACTTGGTTTCAATCCGCGAAAGTTGCTAGCATATGTCACGCATCAAGCAGACTACGCGATCAACATTTGTAAAGTGGATGCAGTTTTAATCGATTGTAATATTGCAAGTGGATCCTATTTAAATAGTAAACCAGCCCATGTAATACACGAATTTTTTCCTCAAGTACCTGCAGGTTTTAAAATTGTCGAGTGTCCACCTACGATTATATATCTACCAATCAGGTCACGTATAATAAATGAAATAATAGTTAAAGTGGTTGATCAAGATGGAAATTTAGTTAATTTCAGAGGAGAACTGCTAACTGTAAGGTTGCATTTAAAAAAATCTGCAATAGCCATGGGTATTAAGTATAATGCACGCAACATGTCAAGAATTGCTATAAATGCTGGAAATTTCAAAGCAATCGACACTCGATTGATTGTTTCAAGACCGCTAACAACACAAAACCGGCAGTTTCTACAATCGTTAGGACTGCATTTATTTAATTAAAAGTAGAATGAATAGTGAAATACTGAACGTGCGTGAAAAAGTTTACTTCGACAATGCAATTGTTAATATTGAAAAACATACTCATCAACCTTATGCTAACACATCTTTAAACAATAATGATGAAATTCGAATCCCTATACAACAACAAGATGTATACACCTTGCCATCGAAGAGCATGCTGTACATAGAAGGCAAACTAATTAGAACAGATGGAACGCCGTCTCAGACAGCAAAGTTTGTAAATAATGGAATTTTGCTGCTTTTTGATGAAATTAGATATGAGATTGGTGGTATCATTGTAGATCGTGTTCGGAATCCTGGATTAACGTCTATAATGAAGGGATATGTTTCATATAATAGCAAAGTAAACATTTACAAAACGCTGGGTGGTTTCCTATGGATGATTCACAAATAGTTCATGCCAATGGCAATTTTAATGTTACAGTAAACCTTTCAATGGTTCTCGGATTATGCGAAGATTTAAAAAAAATTATTTTAAACCTCCGTCATGAGTTAGTTTTACTACGTTCTAGTTTTGATACTAATGCTATAATTAATCCTACACCCGATGAAGAAATAAAAGTTGTTTTAAACAAAGTTTTATGGAAAATGCCGCATGTAGCCGTTGATGATACTCAACGAATTAATTTAATAGAATGCGTTGCACAAAATCAGGATTTGCATATTCCGTTTAGAGGATGGGAGTTGCATAAATATCAACTTCTACAAGAAACGCAACGTCATACATGGAACATTAAAACAACAACACGATTAGAAAAATCAAGATTTGTGATTGTTGGTTTCCAAACCAACCGAAAAAATAGATACATGAGCAGCTACAGTCGTTTTGATCATTGCTATTTAACCAACATGATACTATATTTAAATTCAGAAATTTTTCCGTACGATAACTTAAATTTGAAGTTCGAAAATAAACAGACTGCGTTGTTATATGAGATGTATGCTCAGTTTCAGCAATCATACTACGAAAAGGAAAATGAACCACGTTTTAATCCTGAAGATTTACGAAGTATTGCTCCATTAGTAGTCATAGATTGTTCTAGACAAAACGAAGCGTTAAAATCTGGTACTGTCGATATTAAATTAGAATTTGAAACTAGCAGAAACGTTTTGCCAAATACATCTTGTCATTGCCTTATACTTCATGATAAGATAGTCAAATACAATCCACTCTCAAACAGCATAAGAATATTATAATTACTTTATTATTATTACTGTACCTTTACAAATTATGAAAAAACAATAAATCATTTAGCAATCACAGTCTATTTATTAATATTTTTACATGTTTTTACAATATCTTTTACATGTTTGAATTATTAAGTGATTTAGTAAACAGCCATAAACATCGACAATTTTAAATAAAAGTTTTGTTATACATTTCGCAAATAAACTAACTGGTATGTTATTAACAAACTGGATTTTTTTTAAACAGAACTGTTACTACTACTATTTTTCTCTACAATACATTTATACTAATATAGTTCAACTCGGGCAGATTGAAAGGTATCCTATTTTTAGATACATCCAATAACGAAAAACGGCGTACTTGTGCAGGTATAAACATAACACTGAAGTTTTATAACTAAAAAATATTATATGTTAATCGAGATAAAATAAATTGCATTCTTTATTTGAGCCAGTGGTTGAAGCTTTACAAGTCATTTCTGAGTGTATAGTTATACCCCCAAGGTTTAGTATCAGTGGTTGAGGTACTAAGAATTCTTTTATCATCACTTGGATTAAGAACAATTTTGTTTTGTTTAATAGTAAAGACATCATGTATGACTGATCTAATTAAACATTGCTGTTTCTGTACAGTCTGTTTATAAAACAAAGCATTCTTATAATCATCAAAAGAAATTTGCTTAATACTTGCTTAGGAAGATCCCTTTGACTTTTTATTATAGTATCCTGAACTCTGTAAGTGTACATTTTAGATCTAAGCCCTACAAACTCTAGCATGATATCACCATTGTTTTCATCTTTCATAATACCAGGAACCTTTTTATTTGATAATGGGTTATGATATTTGTTATGGGGGTCGTAATCGGAAGTATCAAATCTATGAATATCTTGTTTGATATAAGAGTAAATATCTTCAACGCTAAACTCGTATATCAAACTATCCATATCTGTGTACAGCAGCTTTGCTTTGTAAGCAAATTGCGATTTTATATAACTATAGTGAAATTCATATAAATAGGTTCTTGAAATATCTAGAATAGAGAAACCTACATAAATGGGTTTGTTTAAATAAACCTCTAATTTATTCATTTTTATTAAGACCAAATCTTTTTCTAACACAGTGCAACTGTGAAAATTAGGCTTCGCTATGTAACTACGAGCTCCAAACCGTCCTTCCCAGTCGGTCACTAATTTCACATCTTTCCTTTTCCGTACGTTTTCTATCATTTTTCCATAAACCGAATTTATCATATTTTTATAAAAGCATATATCGAAACGGTTTTTTGGCTGTTGTCTTAATTTCGTATTCAAATCAATGTATTCTTTTAACCAAGGGGCTTGTTTAAACCAAAGAACCTTATGAATCTTTTTCAGTTCTAAACCGTAGCTTAAATACATTTTTAAATTCTTGTAGTGAATAATAGTAGGGTAAAATCAAGAAACCCACCGCCACATTTCCACCAGCATCCACATTTCCACACACATCTGGACCAAAAAGTTTTCTTCGACTAACCATTTTTCATCTTTCGAGATAAATGAGCATCCACATTTCCACACACGAGATAAACCTATTTTTAAGATTTTTTTACCGCTAACATTCTGGACCAAAAGTTTTCTTCGACTAACCATTTTCATCTTTCGAGATAAATGAGCATCCACATTTCCACACACGAGATAAACCTATTTTTAAGATTTTTTTTACCGCTAACATTCTGGACCAAATAGTTTTCTTCGACTAACCATTTTTCATCTTTCGAGATAAATATATCTTAAATTTTTCATCTTTCGAGACAAATGAGCATCCTCATTTCCTCCCACATCTGAACCAAAAAGTTTTCTTCGACTAACCATTTTTTTATCTTTCATCTGAACCAAATAGTTTTCTTCGTCTAGCCAATGCATCTTTCGAGATAAACCTACCTTGTTTGGTATCAATTAATATTAGATTTTTCTCAGCTACCTGAATCTCTAGGAATTTTTTCGATTGCATCACCCCCAAGGGAGCTACCCCAATTTTAAGATTTCTTACCAGTTGCGATTTCCGACCGTCCTTAAACATTTTTTTATACATGCGATACATTAAGTTAGCTTAGAATTTTATGTAGAATCCGAATCTCTAAACAGATTTAAAATCGGACTACTCCTTACAAAGTTACACTTTAAGCTCTCAAACCTCTAAATTTTACTCTTTGCTTTATAAGCAAAACTAACAAATACTTTTCTTCGTCTAGCCAATGCATCTTTCGAGATAAACCTACCTTGTTTGGTATCAATCAATATTAGAATTTTCTCAGCTACCCGAATCTTTAGGAATTTTTAGATTGCGCCATCCCCAGAGAGCTACCCCATTTTAAGATTTCTTACCTGTAGCGACTTTTGAGTGTTCTTATAAATTTTCTTAGTCATGCGATACATCTTGTTAGTCTAAAATTTTACACAGAATTTGAATCTGCAAACAGATTTGAAATCGGACCATCCCTTACAAAGTTATACTTTAAAGCTCCCAAACCACTTTAAATTGTTTTGCTCGTCTATGACATATGCTTTAACCAACTATTTCCCTAGAAATCTAAAACCGCAAGGATTTTAGAAACGAGTCCTTTATAAGCCATAAGTGCTTAGTATTTAAAATCATTTTTCAAACAGTAATGTGCTTTTCTCAGAATGTCGCAAAACCCATGACTTAAAATTTTTCTGGTTTTAACATAATTACATGTACAATGCTAAATTGTTGGAAAATACATAGACAAGAACAAACTAATCGCTTTACAATTATGTGACGTATAGTGAAAGTAGTATAGAGGACAAACTAATTGCTTTACAATTATGTTACGTAAAGTAAAGTAGCCTTTCTTTT
>JARFIW010000057.1:0-96689 GCA_036346225.1 Platerodrilus igneus | reverse complement strand
CATCCACATTACGATGACTTGCACGGTATTCCGTGTAGAAGTCATACTACTGCAGCCCTTCTCTCCATCTGGCTTCTCTGAATTCCCGAATCACTTCTTCTAAATTTCCCATGTGTTCCGCAAACGACTTCCAAATCACGATCACGTCATTCAAATATACAAGACAGGTTTTTCACGAATGCCCACGCTAGATATTATCCATTAACCCTCTATAGTAGCAAGAGCATAGCAGGGCCCAAATGACATCACTTTAGATTGCCATTAACCAGTACCAATAGTAAAAGCTGTTTTTTGCCGATCTTTGTGTGTTATATACACATGCCGGTATCCCATTTTCAAATCCAAATTTGAGAACCTCGGCGACCCTGAAAGTGTATCTAGAGTGTGGTCAATCCTTGGATGTGAGTAGCTAGTCATTTTAGTCACGTAATTCAATCGTCTGTCGTTCACACAAAATCTTGCCGACTTGTTCCTCTTCTTATCAAGCACAGCAGGGAAGTGCTAAATCACTCTTTACTTCTCCGTATCTACAATCAATTTCTCGGTCTCCTCGCGTTTGGCAAATGGGAGTCTTCCGGCTACTGTCTTATTAGTCATACATCTCCTGTATCGATTCTTTGCTTTACTACTGTGGCCTTCCTTAATCACCCGCTGTCGACCGTGAACACGTCTGAGGAACGTCGGATCAAGTTTTTAAGTCCAGTCAGTTGTTATTGTTCAAGAAGCTGACTGCCGGGCATTGAGCTCCCGGGCCTTTTATAATAACCTGCCCCTCACACGGCTGTGAGAACTTGCAGATCTCATGTCTGCATTTCTCTTTAATTGTACACTTTAATACAATGTAACAACTTAATTCTAAGTAATTGCGGTCTGTTGACCGCCTGTGACCTGCCACCTGCAGTATCACTGCCCTCACGGATGCAAAGTTGCATGTCCGTTCACATGAACTGTCGATAACCTCTCTGGGTTATCCTTGCGTTACAATGTTGCATTGAACTTATACTTTTACTTAATAATTTCTAATAATTCCTATTAGATTCAATATATCAATATATATATATATATATATATATATATATATATATATGTAATTGGGGGATACATAACTCCTCCCACCGTAAATGAAAAATTAAGGTTTTTCTTAATTTTTAAATACATAAATACATTATTTAAATTCATTTAAAATTCATTGTTTCTAATGGTATGCTTATTGTTTCTTTTTTTCTCTTTGTTTCCTTAAATCTAGAACTGTTTCCTTCATTCTTATATTTAAGGTACATTTTGTATAATACATACATGATTACAAAAATTACTAAAATGATCAATACAATTGTCCAAACACTTATATTATTATAATGTAACTTTGGCGTTTTGAGTTCATTTAATTGTTCTTTATAACTTTCCACTAATTTCACGGCGTGGTTGAGATCGTCTAAGTCTAGATGCTCTAGCTTCATAGGTTTCTTGATTATTTCTTCGTCTTCTTGTTGTATTTTGAATTGTAGTTCCGGTAGGTTTGCGAGTTTCTTTGTTGCTATGGGATCTTGATAAACTCTGATTACTTCATCTTTCAATTTCACATAACAATCTTCTTTGAGGGTAATTAGTTTGCTTCCGATTAATGCTTGGTTATTTTCATCTTGGTTGCAGTGGATGGTTGCTATTACTTCTGTTGGGAAAATTGCTATCCATTTGTTATCTGTAACTTTTTGATTTTTCATGTTAGTTATTTGCACTTGTTTGGTTTCACAGTTTTCGTAATGATTTGAGAATTTTAATAGTTGTACTTCACAAGGGCTGTCTTCTTGAATGGTTGTTGTCGTCATCGATTGACATAAATATTGGTTTGGTGTTACTTCAGTACATTTTTCGTTTGTATAACCATATCTCAGTTCATTTAGGGATAGGAATTTGGTTTTGGGTATGATTACTTGGTATGTGCTAGTAACCTTTGTTGGAAAAGCAAATAAATGATAATAATTATAATTGTTACTTTCTACTATCGGGATTTCTATTAAAAATATTATTTCGTTTTTCTTAATGTTGCTAAAATTTGTTGCATTAAAGTAAGGGTGGATATTATTTGAGTAAATATTGTATTCTGTATACTGCCTAGTTTAATTGGTAGTATACCGGGGTTGTTTTTATATGTTATATTATTACTTGGTTGTCCGTTCTACCTGGGTGGAGGTTGACGGTAAGGGTGATGACTGTCCATCTGAAATTACAGGGTGTCTTAGGTTTTTCAAATGAATATACTTTGTTATTTTACCGTTGTCTACTACTGCTATGTTTTTATCTGATATTTTCTTAATTTTAAATGGTCCTAAATTTCTGGGTGCTGTTTTATGTCGCTTACTTTGAAAGTTTTTCTCATATACGGTTTGTCCTATTGAAAATTTATTTGAGTCGGTATTTTGTTTCGGGTTGTGGTGATACGTTCTTTATCGTTTTCTAATTTATCTTTTACCTTGTCATAAGTTATTTTTAATTTTTCTTTGTGGTCTTTGCATATTGTTGATATACTTCTTTATTGTAGTGTATGTCATAGGGATTTCGTGAATCTGAATGTCCTAATGTTAATTCTAAGGTGTAAAATTTGTTGATGAGTGAATAGTGTTATTATAGGCGATTAGTGCGTATGACATTAAATTGGTTATATGTTCCTTTTATAATTTATTCTTAATAATCGAATTTGTTCTAACAGGGTTAAATGTAGTCGTTCAATTAGTCCGTTTGACTCAGGGTGGTTTTCCGTTATGAAATGAATTTTTATTTTGTGTAGTTCTAAAGTGTTTTGAATTGTCTCATTTTAAATTCGCTACCATTGTCTAAAGTGATTGATTCGGGTGTTCCGTAAAATGTGAAATATTGTAAAAATCCTTGGGTCACGTCAATGCTATTTTTGGATGTGATTGGTATTGCTTGGCCTATTTTGTGAATGCGTCTATAATTGTTAGATAGTTTTGTGCTTCTACTACTAGAGTATCGGCATGTAGTTTTGAAATGGTTTGTCGGGTGTTTTGGTTAACATTAAGGGTATCTTTGGGGTTTCCTATCGTATTTCGCTTTGTCACATAGTTCGCATTGGTTAATGAAATCTGTGGTCAAGTCCTTCATGTCTTTAAAATAATAACGTCTTATGAGTTGTTTTATTGTTTCGTTAATTCCACGATGGTTGGTTTTTCCTTCGTGTTGATTTCTAATTACATCGTTTATTTCGTCAGGGTCGTCTAGTGTTATTAGTTTTCTAGTACATCTGATGAGTTCAGGTCCAGAGTTATTAAATAGTTTAATGTATAATTCTGAAAATCTTTGATATAAATGTTCGGTGTTAAAATAAAAATAAAATCGTTTTTTCTCGGGGGTGTATTCTTTTAAAATTTTAATTATTTGTTCTTCGTTGTCATCTTTAGTTGTTTGAATTTGGTATATTTTTTTATTATCTACTTTTGTATATTTTACTGGATTGGGGTTATTTAAAACTTCGGTTATTATAAATTGGTTGGGTTTCATATCGATTGCTTCGTTTAAAATTTTAATCGCGTTTTTTGGTTCTTCGTTTTGTGTCGAATGTATTGTGTCGCTCTCGTCTGGATCTTCCCTTATTTCTTCTTCGTCTACGTTTCCTATAATGGATTCCGTTTCTAATGCATTGAGTTGGATTCGGCTTAAAGCGTCTGCGTTATTGTTATAAATTCCTTTTTTATATATAATTTCGTAATCATACTCTTAGAGTCTGATTCTCCATCTCTGTAATTTTGAATTCGGTTCCTTCAGTTTGCATAACCATACTAGTGGTCTATGATCAGTGTATATGTAAAATTTTCTTCCGTATAAATAAGGTCTAAAATATTTTGTTGCCCAAATTATGGCTAATAACTCTTTTTCTATAGTGCTATATTTTTGTTCGGTTTCGTTTAGGGTTCTGGATGCGTAGCTGATAGGTTTATCGCTACCTACTTTTCCTTGGCTCAATACTGCGCCTAATGCTACATTCGATGCGTCTGTCGTCAGTATAAATGGTTTTGTAAAGTCTGGGTATTCTAATACAGGGTGATTTGTTAATATGTTTTTAATTTTGTCTACGGCTTTAATAAATTCCGGGTGTGTTCAATTTTGTTTCCTTTTTAAACAATTTGTCAGGGTTTGGTTATCTGAGCGTAACCTTTAATGAATTTGCGGTAGTAACCACTAAGTCCTAGAAATCCTTTAATTTCTTTGTTTGTTTTTGGCAATGGGTAATTTAGAACTGCATTTGTTTTGTCTGGATTTGGCATTACTCCTTGGGGTGTTATTACATGTCCTAAAAATGATACTTCTTATTGTAAAAATTCACTTTTGTCTAATTGTACTTTGAAATGTGCTTGTCTAAGTCTTTCGAATACTTCTTCAATCTCTCTATGTGTTCTACCAATGAGGTGGAATAAACTATGATGTCGTCAAGGTATACAAGGCATTTTTCATTGTGTATTCCTCGTAGTATATTGTCCATGACTCTCTGGAAAGTAGCGGGTGCGTTCTTTAGTCCAAATGGCATTCGTTTGTATTCGTAATGTCCTCTAGGTGTGCTGAAGGCTGTTTTTGATATGTCTTTTTCTTCCATCTCTACCTGATGGTATCCTGATGCTAGGTCTAATGTTGTAAAATATTGGCATTTGCCTAATTTGTCTAAAATTTCGGTTATATTTGGTAGTGGATATTTGTCATCTACCGTTTTTTCATTTAACTTTCTATAATCTATTACCATTCTGTACTTTCTCTTTCCGGTTGCGTCTAATTTCTTAGGTACTATTAACACGGGGCTGCTCCATGGTGAATTGGAGTGCTGGATTATGTCTTGGTCTAATAAGTCTGCTACTTGTCTGTCAGCTTCTTCTTGGCTTGCATGAGGTAGTCTATATGCTTTTGTAAAGATTGGTTTATTGTCTGTTAACTCGATATTATGTTTTACTGTGTTGGTGAATGTTAATGGTATTCCTTCGCAATGGAATATGTCGCGGTATTCAAAACATAAGTTCTTAATTGCTCTTTCTTCTTCTTGATTGATATCGGTGTTAAAGCGGATGTTAGTTAAATTTTCTCTTAACATTTCGTCATGTTCTATTGGGTTGTAATTATTTTCTAAATTTTCGTCTATTTCCATTTCGTTAAAATTTAGTTCTTCTACGTTAATTGGGTCTGTCAATGATAATTCTACGGGTAGTCGTTTGAATTTAATATTGTTGTGGTTGCATAATTATCTTTTATTTGCACTAAGGCGGTTGGGGTTTCTACTCCTTGTTGAAATGTCATATGATTTATTATTTCTAAATTTTTGTTAGATTTTACTGGGATTTTTATTTTCTTTCCGTTCGGGGTTCTATAGTGTATTTTTGTTCAATTTGTGTGTTTTGAAATTTAATTGGGATTTTTCCGTATTTTGTCCTTAATAAGCGATTTTTAAGGTCAATGTTGGCTCCTAATTTTCTTAGAAGGTCCATTCCGATTAATCCGTCATATTTATCGTTAAATTCGAATACACAAAATTTATGTTTCATTTTAACATTAAATGTTCTCGGTAAGGGTATATTTGCTACGAATTGGTGTAGTGTTGTTTGATGGGCTGTTTTAATTTTAAATGGTTCTCTTTCTACATAATCTAAATAATGTTTTTGTACGGTTCTGGGGCTAATTAATGTTTTTGATGATCCAGTGTCGATTAATAGTTTGAATTCGGCGTGGGGTATTTCTATGTATGGTAATACTAAGTGATTTATGTTATTTAAGTTAATTAAGTTTGGTCGGTTATAAATTGGTCCATTTGAAAATTTGAATTCGAATTTTCTTCGTCGTACTCCTCGTAAGTTTCGTATTGTTCGTCACGTTCATAAGTTTCTGCATGATTTGACTCATTGTTCGTAGGTGTCTCAATGTAATTATTCTGGTCAGTGTCAAATTTTTAGATTTCTTGATGGAATAATTCTTCTGATGTAAAATTACGTTTCTGGTGAGGGTTTGGTCGGATGTGTGTTATTTTTGTGTTTTGTCTGGTGTTACCAGATGAGGTGTCCATTGGTGTTGGTTTGTAATAATTATTAGGGTTGTTATTATTGTTAGTCATTGGTGTATTTCTATTGGGGTTTGCGTTGAATGCTGGTCTTTGTTGGTTTAAGTTTTGATTAAATCTCGGTTGGAATGCGGGTTTCGTAAAAGTTGGGTTGAATGTTGGTCTTGAAAAATTTTTATATTGATTATTAAAATTTGTATTGTTAAAACTTGGGTTATTACTTCGCGGTTGATTTGTTTGTGCGTTAAAGGGTGTGAATTTTTGTTGAGGGATTGTTTGTCTTGTAGCTTGTATAGTTTTTGTTGGTGAATAACTTTTATTCGCGTTGGGATTGTATAGTCTGTTGCGGTAATACATTACATTTTCTTCTTCTATTACTAGGCTCATAGCTTCTTCTAGATTTTGGGGTCGTTGGAATCTGATTTTATCCGATAGTCGTTCTGGTAAAGCGTTTATGTATGTGTCTAGTGCCATTTCGTCATACATTTTTGTTTTTAAATGTCTAACGTTTTGATCGGGTTCTTCGATTTTTAATTTTGGTTAAAATTAAACTTCTCACGTCTTGGCATTTCATTCCGAATTGGTAGGGGATTGATTGTGTTCCATTCTAAGGTTTATTAGGTCTCGTACCAGGCATTTTATATTACGTTGGTCTCAAATATGCAATTAGTAGCTGTTTAAACTGGTCCCATTCCGATAAGTCGTCCCTACTGGCGATTAAGGTTAGTGCCCTTCCGGCTAGTTTACTTATTACTAAGGGTATAAGCAATGAATTTCTTGCGTCATCTCCGGGTTTGTAAAGGTTTTAAGAACATTTCACATGCTCCAATGAAATTCGAGAGATGGGCCTGCGTGCCATCAAACGTCTGTATTGTCTCTAAATAGAGACGTAAGTCTGTGTTACTCATGTTGGTTAAGGGTTGTTTTCGATTTTGGAAAATTTAAAATTTTTTTTTTTTTTGAATTAAGCTTTATTTCGCTATTTGTAATGTTACTTTTGCTTCGGATTTATTAATTTTCCGTTTGGGTTGTAAAATTTCAAATTTTGTAAAATTGGGGTTGGTTTGCTATTTGTGACGTTATTTTTGCTTTGGTTTTTTTAAATTTTTCTTTTTAGATTGAATAATTTTGAGTTTTGTAAAAATTGATGTTGATTTAGCTATTTGAAATGTTAATTTTGGTTTTGGTTTGTTAATTTTTCTTTTGGATTAAGTAATTTCGAATTTTGTAGAGGTCGAGACTTATTATGCTATTTTTCAGCGTTATTTTTGGTCCGGAATTGTTAATTTTCAGTTTAGATTGGGTAAGTAAAAAATGTGGTAAAAATTGAGGTTAATTTCGTACTTGTAATATTAATTTTTGGTTTGGATCTGTTAATTTTACGTTTGGATTGCGTCAAGTTATTTTTAAAATCGTAGTCGCTGTTATTTCTATTTAATTACACAGTGCGGTGATGTACTTGTGAGATCTGTATTCAATAATGTTGAATTTAATTACCGTAGTCTTGGATTTGCTTGTTTTTATGCAGCTTTTGATTTATCTTTCTTAAGGAATCTGAAATGGATGGGTTTATTCTCGCTTAGCGTTGTTTTAGTTCAATTCTGTTATCTCGTGATTAATACTCTTCCGTGGGTTTTACTGAATTGCGTAGTTATGACCTGAGGTTAATCACTTTTGTACTCTATTGTTGAAATTGAATACTAAAGAATGTAATCTTTGTTACTTTGTCAAGTACGTTGAGTTAATTGCACTTACAGGTGTTATTTTCAGTTTATAGGAATTACTAAGTTACTTGCTAATGCTTTTGCATAAAGTGTTACGTCTAGTTTTATTTTTAGATATCTCGGTGTTCACGACTTGAAATTGAAATCTCCGTTATGTTAGTTTTCAGCGTTTTGCGTTATTCTATTGACGACTGCGGCTAACGTTGTGCATGCGTCGTGACGTTGATGCTGCTGCTGCTGCTGCTGCTGCTGACGCTCGTCATCATAAACGACACCTATTTTTAACTTAATAATAATTTTATTATTCGCGTCTTAGCTCTAGGCGAGCGCAAAGGTACGTATCCTTCGAAAAATTAACCGCCTCACCCGTATGATTCACCAGTCTCAACGTAATGTTATCGAATTCGTCCACGCACAGAGGGAAACGAATTATATTGCTGGGTTGTTGTTCTATGCTGTAGCCTGGGGGCATAGTTAGGTCAAATTCGTAAATGCTATGACAAAGTTGGTTATTGCGGTACGCTCCCGTCGTAATGTTAGTATCTACGAAAATATTAGATACCGAAATTATTTCCACATCGCGATTGGACGTATGCGGACGACCTTCCTCTAAAATTCGATCAAAAAATCCCAGCATTTGACCGATATTACCGCGCTTCGTGAAGTCTACGGAGTATTTCAATTTTATTTCGCACTTTAGAGTATTATTATTAGCTCTTAAAGAAAGCATCCGTCAACTAATCCGTCGTCGTCCAAAGTCACGGACGAATTAATTTCTTTGTTGGCTTTAGCCGACTCCAATATCTTTTTTCTCAGGAACGTGTTTAGCTCGTCTATTTCGTAGCATCCCTCGTCGATGGTGATTTTTTTATCTTTATCGTAATAGAACTTATTATTTCCCTCGTAAATATTTCGGACGGTGTTGCACGTGTAAAGACACACCAAGCCGCAGGTGTACGTGCCGTCATCGTTCAGTCTCACAGGTGGGTATAGCGTACCGCTACTGATGGTATTTCCATACCCGAAGATCGTGAATGTCCTAGATATGACTGTAGCGCTCCGAGGGCATTATTGTTCTTTTATGTAAAAATTTCAACACTAAATCACCACACACGATCGTGTTAAAGTCTTGCTCCCTTTCCACGTTATAATATATATCGCTACCGTGAAAATATCTTAAGACTTCCTCAGCAGGCCTCAGGTCTCCGAAACTATCAAAGTATATCACCGTATTGGCCCTTGTTTATAACCGACCCAATGCGTGTCCGGACCGGATCCATCGTCTAAATTTATAATGCCACTTTCGTTTCGTCACGGCGGTGTTAAGCTTCCGTCGCGTCTTTTTAACGGCAACTCGTCTCGCATGTACACGCCTCTAAAATACGGAACACCTTTAGCATATTTGGGCAAATCGAGATCGGTCAACGCGCATGGGCGGTGTAAGGGTGGTGGTGGCGAGCTTAGCATTCCTCGACACCGTCGAAGTCATCCGTTTTTTGAATTCCCTGGATAAGGTTTCAAGTACAAGGCGCTACCTTTCTTGTGAGGCTTTAAATACAATCCGTCGCCGACTTTTTTCTCTTTCATGGCTCTGTTGTGACGCGCGTTCTCGTCGAAATACCTCTTTGCATTTTTGGCCGAATTGATGGCGTCTGCAACGCTCGACGCTCCGCCGGCCAGTGCTCCGAGCGCCGAAAGACCCATCCTGTTGACTATAATTTTTGCGGCATTCATCGCGCTCGAAATGAGACGATTATGCGAAGCATCTCCGTGTCCTTTACTCTTGATGCTTTGTTTTCTTATTTCTTTAGATATTTTGCTTATAAGACCGCCTCTGAAGGAGCATTTTCTGCCGACCTTGCCGTTATTGTCTTTGAATTTACCCGAGCATCGACGTACTCGACGTCGTCGTTTTTGTCGTTGTCGTCGTCGTCGTCGCTGTCGACGATCCAGTTTCACAACCATTTTCTTGTCTATTCCCATTCCTAGTTTGCGTATCGCTTTCATTGCAGCTGTTACGCCCAACGCTGCGAGTTTCTCGGACCACTCAGAATCTTTGGCCTTGACTCGCCGCCAAGCCGCTTCTTGCAAGACCTTGTCGGCCTCGTGCCTGCGCTCCACGTCTTTGTGATGCGAATACGCGATGTCGTGCTGCTTGCACGCTTCGTCTAGAGGATTGATACCTTCGTCTCCGCGGTTTAAACGCTCTTGCAGCCTGGTTCCGGGACCGCAAAAATTATGAACAGGAAGGTGCAGTTCGAAGGGTAATTTATTTAAGAGGTTGTTGAACAACCCTTCACCCCCGTGTACCAACATTGACTAACATCTCTCCTGCAATAACGTAACAATTTAAATATATGTATATAAAAAAATAGCTGCATTCAGAATAAATTTTATTTACAAAAAAAGGATCAGAAACTATCTTTAAAATACAAAGGTTTTATTTCGACATTTAAATTCTTTTGATATAAGCATAATACGTCATCAACAATTTTGTGAGGGAAATGGTGCGTGATTTCTAACAAGCCGAGTCTGTTGGTATCGTAAAGAACGTTTAGGGATGCATTTCCAAATACGTATTCGCTTATCATCTCGACTCGACATAAGATTTGATCCTGCATGTTCGAATAAAGTCCAGCATCCGCGGGGAGGGGCCCGCCTTCACCTCCATCGTCGCCGTCGCCGCTGCTGCTCTTACACCTGTTATACGCGTAAGCTCCGAACTCTTTGGGAAGGCAAGTGGCGACGCACTCTATATTTCTATCGTAGAACTCTTGAAAATCTTGATAACAGGGCACGGCGCCCTGAAGGCGTATTTACAAAGGTTCGGTCTAACCAACAGCGACCGCTGCGAATGCGGTGAGGGTTTGGAAAGCGCAGAGCACGTGCTCCTTGACTGCCCGCTTGAGGCGGGAAATCGAGGGTTGGTTGATAGCAAACTAGCTATCGTAGGTCTGGCATGACCAAAGAACCTAGAGGAAGTCGGGAAGTGGTTAACCAAAGGCGTTCTGGACAGCCTTAAAGAATTCGCGGAAAGGGTCGCGAGATTGGACAATGACAACCGCGTGTAAAATTCGGTGGGGTTTTTGGGAAGATTGGAAAATTTTAGATTGACTTGGCGTGAGTAAGGATACGAGCATAGATATAACCAAAACCTGATATAAAAAAAAATAAAAAAAAAAATTAAAAAGAAAAATAATAACATGATAATTATATATACCAAAATGTCCAATATGTACGAGAAACCCCCCACACCATTAATACAGTCACTGCCTATCTACATAATTATGTGCGGATATTCGGGAAATCGGGAATAAATAATAACAGATAAACAATAACAAATAAATCAGAAACCCTCATTAAATTAAATCAATAAAATAAACAAAGATAATAAAAAAGTGAAACCGCGCATCCCCCAGGACTTGAAAGTGAAGTGATAGTGATAGTGATTGTGACCCCCCCCCCCAACAACATTTAGTGCATACCTACCAGGACTTTAGCCGTGCACCCCATCTTGCCCTTAGAAGTAAGTTACAGTTACATGTAGGCAGACGACCAGATCTTCGGATGCTGGAGAATTTTATTATCGAGGTAAGACTTAAATTGTGGCGGCTGTACTCGCACAAGCATTGATTTACATTAATAGTAGTTTTTGAAATAATTTAACGAGCACGTTTTGTGCGTAACGGCGCTAGCCGACATAATGCTTGTGCGAGTGCACTTGATAAATAGGATGATGCTTTTGCTATTTTGTGCACTGCTATATGCTTAACGCTTATTAGACATTTATTTATATATTTATATAATTATATTTATTTATATTTTATATTTACACTTTATATTTATTTATTTATTAGCATGGATTGTAGTATTTTGTGGCATATTTGTTTTGTTTGACGTTCTGTCGGAATTTTGGTTGCAGTATATATTTTGGAAGAAAGAGTAAAATAGTGAAGATTATAATCATAATATAAATCAGTTAGGGAATGATAGGGAAAGCTCAGGATGGATTTAAATTAGTTAGCTAGATTTGGATAGTTTTAAGACGATCCTTCAGGTCGTACTGGTAAGCAGAGCCGGCGTCTGCTATCCGGTATTGCGGATCCCTCCCAATCTCATTTCTGCTTGTGTCTTGTTGATCGGGTACACTCCAAAGTCAGAGCTAGGGCATTATTTACAACCCTGTTTTTAGTTTTTGTTTTTAGTTTTTGTTTCAGTTTGTCAGATTTTTAGGTTTGTTAGATTGCTGGAGTTTGTTAGGTTTGTTAGATTTTAGGTTTGTTAGGTTTTGATTTAGAGTTTTATTTAGGGTGGATTAATTATGAAGTTCGAATTAATTAGAAGCACGATTATTTATCGCGTTTAAACCCAATGTAGTACTTCCGGGTGGAGCATTGGGGACGTGGACGCAAGTTTAGCGGCCCTTATTCAAATTATAATGTAGTTGTTGGTAGGTATTAGATGGTCATGGTTACGCACATTTATATCCCCCAAACCAAACGGTTTTTCACAAATATGTCAATGTGCTGCACTCTCAAAGTCAGTTTGCTGCTTAAATGTTAATGGGGTCATATCATATGGGCACAGAAATACAGTTTCGACCTCTTCGGCAAATCGCTGAAGTTTCACAGTAAACCACTTTATACAGTCTTCACCCCGATAAAATTGATAAAATGATAATGATTCATCATAGTCACATTTCACATAATATCCGACACTATACGGTACATGTTCCTGATACTTCTTCTTATCCTCAGTAGACTTCAGTATAAGTAGGTAGGTAGGGCCGGTCCTAATTCAAAACGTGTTCAGACGTATTTTCCATGTGTAGAATACACCTGCACCGTTTTGAATTAGGATCGGTCCTATATAATTTCAATGTAAAATAGTAAAAATAGTTGTGAAAACATGAATTTTATATGCCTTAATGTAAATGTAAAATACTTGTGGGCACGTTTTGAATTAGGATCGGCTTTATATTACTTTCAATGAACATACATACTTCAAAACACACGTATGTTGAAAATGTAAGTGCAGAGAAAATGTGTGTAGATGTTTTGAATTTGGTTTCTAGCGAGAAGTTATAAAGTATGACAGATGCAAAGGCGATAAGAGAACCTCTTCCGAATGGTTCTGTTGCTGCTGCCATTGCTGTTGCAACTGCATGGTAACTAATTCCTTACGTTTCCAATCTTTAGAGCGAGAGCATCTTATTTGTTTCGACGACTCAGACTTCGACAATGCCAAAACGTCTTTATTTTCAACAACCTCGAAACATACGAATGCATTCGGAGGATATACGGGAACCGGATTTCTTTGCCAGGAGGGCACGCTCGTTTTAAATATGTATAGGTAATTATTACATATTAAAGAGTAGGCGAGAAATGCAGCGACGGCTGCGGGCGGTCCTTTAGGAGTCATTTCGAACAATGAGCATTTTTAATTGCATTCATAGGTTTTTATTGCAGGGCTGCGCTGTGTGTGCGCGTACATATGGGGTAGAACATGCGCATTCAGGACACGATTTTATTTGCAGAGGAGGTCCATTTATCTGATCTGCATGCGACGACGATTGTAAGCCATGCGCTAAACAATAGCGATGCATACATAATTGTTTTTGCAAATACTCCGGTAATTTATCGAAATTTCTGGCGACGTCTTTACTTGCATGCCTCTCGATATACTCGAGCGGTAATTTCGTAAGATCCTCGACCTTCAACATTCTTCTATATTACAAACGTATATGATTAAAATAAACATATCATCTCGTAGACAATTTTCTTCCCCCCCTTCCTTAAGAATGCCTACTATATGTTCCTGCATGATTTATATTGACACCTAAATTTAATATTCTCGAAAGAGCTAACACGCTTTGCTTTTCGGTATATTCGCCCAGTTTATTGTTCAATTCCTGAATGGCTCCGGGTTTAACTTGAGTTTGAAAGTCTTCAATTTTTAAAATTTTATAATTTTTAGTAGTAAAATGTCTGAGCGATGACGATGATGACGATAACGATGTATCCACGGCTTCTGAAGATGATGATGTTGATCCGTTGGGCTCTACGTATTCACCCTTAAACACGAAATTAATTTTAAGAGAGCCGAATTTTCTCAAACATTTTCTCAAACGTCGCTCTATTAGGGCGAATGCATCTTCTAAAAATTGCATGAGATCTATGTGATATAAATTGACCACAGCACTCGAACGTATCCTGCGGGCAAAAGCCGATTTCAAATCTTTTGACATTCTTTTTTGATGTTAATCTATCGAAATTTTCAGTAAGATCGTCGACTTCGACGTCGTTCGCATAACCCTTGTCCTTCGCACTAGTATTATCGCCGGATCCATTCTTTTTACTAATACCTGCCCCTCTGATCGCCTTATCACGTTTACTTTGTGCATTAGAAGCAATCTGATCACATTTCAGATTTAGCAGCATCGATTCATAGTGACGTTTACGACCTACGTTGCAAGCACTTTTCAATTGTTTTAAAATTGCACGCGTTGAGGTAGGCGCGTCTGGAATTTTTAATTCGTCCGAAGCTTGAGACATTTTTTACACTTCCGACACACGATGTTTACCGTTCGAATAATTATACAATAATAAATTGAAAAATATTTTGGATATTCTTTTTACCAAGACGACAAAACTATTATTTGTAGTAGGGGGAAACATTTTTTTTCAGATACAAACGCAGCACGCTATTTCTTTATTGACACCTGTAATAAAAACCTTGCGGTTATTCCCAGCCTTTTTCTTCCTCATCATAATTGCCTACGACATATCGAGCGCTACATTTTCAATTATTAAACGATTACATGAACGTCGTGCACGTGTCCGATCTTTTGAGATAATCATGACCCCGTATTTTTGCCGACAATCTGGAATCTCTGCGTTATTTAAATTATTACAAACTCACATACAAAGAAGTCTCCTCAAAACAACGCCCGCCTATCAAGTACTAAAATAATTGCCTACACATACTTGACCTTTACATTTGTAACATACTGTTTTAATACGCTCTAATAGTTCTAGTATTTCTAAAAATAGTTAGTTTCTAGTTTAATTTTAGCATGCTAATTATTAGAATGAAGGTCGTGTAGCATAATATTCTGCAATTGTAAACCGCTGCAAGATCACCCAAGTAGCGTCCTAACGAAGCTCCAGGAAGATATAATCCAAGAGTAAATTAATTTTTCTAAAGGCACTTTACGTGAAAGGCACTAAACATGTCAGATTAGTTGCTATCTATGATTAGATGTCAATCATGTTCTAGGACCCTATTTATGTCTGGGTGGTCGGAAGGAATTTTTCAATTATCGGAATACTCAACTAAAAATTAGTTCCGAGAGCTACTTGTGTGGCTATCTTAGGCAATCGGCAGTTTAATTAATCTTAAAGATTTACGACCGGCGTATCCCTTGTCGAGTATGAGAACTAGGCAAGGGGTTATTTTTCAATTAACTTAAATGTATATAAGGATGCCAGCCGGTGGTAATGGGGGTTGTTTATTTCCAGACGCGTTAGAGTCTAAAGCTCGCGGACTTACAAGATTGAGTAAGTGTTTTATTTCTCTGAATTCAAGTGCGTGCCGTTATGTTCAAAGTTAGTTTATTTCTCTGAGTAAGTAATTATTATATATGGTATTACTATGAACTCAAGGCTGTGTTATGCATCATAAGTCATTTATTTGTTTAAGTACAATATCTGTCGGCTTACATAACATACAACTTCGGGTTAAAGCTCCGTTTAAGTAATTTAATTCCGTTAGGTTATTGTTTAAAGACCACATCTTTAGAAGGGTTTCCTATTTTATTGTGTTTTGACGTTGTCCGAGGCTTGTAATAACTAAGCCACGAATTCCGTTACTGTACTATTTGACCCGTGTGAAGGTCGTGTTTTTCCTGTTATTGATGACCCAGTGATTAAAGGAAGGTCGTTTCAGTATGCATGTTAAGTAGACTACGGTAGCGTTAATTAATTATATGTATTGGGTGTTTGCACCCAGAACTGTTGTTAATATTCATAAAATAAGGACTTTAGAATTGTTTAGTTGTTGTGTTTGTGCAGCCGGAGGCTTTAAAAGATTTGCCCCTGTGAAGTGAAGTATTTTCTGTCCTGCAATCTTGGTTCATCGCCACGAACAAAGTGCGACGAGAGCTATTACCGCGATCGGTCCATGGGCCGTTTAATTCCCATGGTGGCGCCCTATTGTAAATAAGGTTATTTACTGTATATTTTTGTTATGCATATGTAATTAGTTGAAGTTTTAGTTAGTAGCCATTTAATAAAACAATCGGAATTTCGTCTAAGTGTGTTTGTTTAATGCACCCCCCTTTCACCGACTGCTGCAGCTTGCGAGGCAACGTCCCGAAACGTGAGGGTACGATAGTGTTAGAGGTCCTGTCATTTATTATTTATTGTTAACTGGATACCCTCACACGGTAGGTAAATAAATAATCACACATTGAACCCTTATAAATAAACGATTCTTATTACCCCAATACATCCGGGCCAGACAGACTTTCGTCATCGTCTATGCATTGATTCATACAATGTATACGAATTAAAGAGCAAACTTTTTTATTTTCGGCAAAAAATACACACACGTTATAAAACCATTTATACCGAACAATTCAATTAATGAACAATTCAATATACAACGCATACACTTTTATATTTTTTCATAAACTAATTACACGTGATGACCACGACGACTACGATACCAAAAAAACGCATTCTTAAAAAAACACATTCGCACAACTTACACGGCCGTTACAATATTTTACCTTAGACTAAAACAATGCAACACACACACACACACACACACACACACACACACACACACACACACACACACACACAACCACACGCATACACGTACACATAATAATACATACCTTTATGTTCAAAAATAAACAACTACCTGATCGATATTTACACTTTTATCATAAGGACGTCGCAACTTCTCCATTAACATTACCTCCCCCCATACATGCTTACACGAACACACACACACCTGCACTAATATACCCTTAACACATACATACTTTTCTTTTCAATAATACACATGCGCTTTACAAGATATTTACGACCTTTTAAAAAGTGCTGTCGTAGGTTCTCCATAACACTACTACTAACGTGTAGTTTTGGACTTTGGTTTTGTCTATTAAAAACTTTACTTTAGCGTAACCTAATTCGGTCAATAAAGACAAATCGGCTTCTCCACCATACATGTTATGTATATTCTGGCTTAAGGCTTGAAGGGCTTTCGCGAGGGGTTTACATGACCTGGTCTCTGCATAAGATACACCGGGATTATGTAACTGATCGTAAGAACATCATGTGACTATGACCAAAATGATTACGAAGTGTAATGAGATATAAATCAACACAACTAACTCACGGCTGCGTTATATTTATTTTAAAGCATGCAAGCATAATGTATTGAAGGGGGCTACTGCTACCGCGTTTTTCTAATTTAAAACAAGTAATAAAAGAGTCTTTATTACTCACTGTTCACAATTCTATTTAACAGTATATGCCTTATTTGTAGATGTTTTCAGTCCACTTAACAATGAAGCACTATTACACTAATGAATTTACAAGCACTAATATCTTCTTAAACTAAATTCTTTACCATAGGTCCATTAACAACACTAACACAACTATTTATTTATTATACACTTCTATCTATTTATGTATACTACAAGCTGCATGTACATTAGACACAGCATATAACATTTATGTATATTCTTGAACTTCCAAAAGCTCAACTACGTTTACTGTATATGATATAATTTATATTAGACGTTCAAGTATAGACTAACTTTTGCATTCATTAGCGGTCTTATATACACTCTGGATTAAAAAGGATGACTCATCCTCCAGTCATTTCTAGAAGAATTCTGGAATCCTTGAGAATAAACAGTGCTTGCGGCGTTTTGTGCATTTGATGGGTTGCCTACTAGTAGCTCGCTACAGTATAAAAGATGTTACTTACAATAATGATCTATTCTTAGAGGGGTTGCTACTGGCCATACTGGATAATGCAGTGTTATTAAGTATCAACCTGTCGGATTGCCGTTCGAACCACTAATCTCCTTATCCCGAGACAGTACTTTTCGACAAGTCTCTCATCTAAGGGGGAATTTGAGCTCACTGTTGCAGAAATTGGTTACCCCCGTATCCTGTGTGTGCCAGTAACGAAACCACTGATGATCTAATGCTCAGGAAATCATTTCGTGTCCATGAGATCATTGTAACATAATTATTGCTAACTATAATTAATTTGAAAATACAAATAAATACAACATTATTATTGCTCAAAACCATAAAATGTGAATAATACTAAAAAAATGTAATAAAATCTCTCTACAACGGTCGTTGCAGCCTCTACGCGTAGCTTTTTCTGTAAGCTGGTCGTGGCGTCGCCGTGGATCAATGTAGTAAGCGTAAGACTACGGATCCCAAGGTCCCTGGTTTAAATCCCGACACGGCCGACTGCTTGAAAAATGGCAGGTGAGCATTTTTCACAAAAATTACGCCCTCGTTCGGATGAGAGGTTAAATGGAGGTCCCGTGTGTGAGTATTGTCACGCACGTTAAAGATCCCTACCTTGCCTGGAACGGCAAGGGTTCGGCAAAATTCTAAATTTCCAGGCAACAAAAAACTCGCCTCTTGGCCAATGTAGTACCTACAGGTGGAGCATTAGAAATGTAAATGAATTGTAAGCTGGTCGTACGATAGATTTTGCAAATGGTTGGTACTGCGCATCACACTACAGGTTGTACCACAACCTTACTATCCTACAATTATCGTTGAAACCGTCGAACCAATTGCGATCGTACGATACATTGTTCGTTTGTGGACTGTTTAACTTTTAATTAGATAATAGCAAATGCGTCGAAATGTGTACGTTCGATTTCGTAGTTTGCACATTTTTTCCATTTTACACTACGTACTCTAATTTAGTAAATGTTAGTTTTCACGTTTACGGAATTGTTCAATTATTCAACATTTATCGTAGTTAAACGACTTACATTACTGTAATTCGAAAAATCGACTTTGAAATCTTTGGGTGCTAGAAATATACTAAAAAATTGTTACTGGGCTATAATGGATTTTACGTGAGTGTTATTGTGGGGCAGTTTTATAATACATTGTTAAACTGGATCTACGTTGGTTTGCGTGAGTTCCTTTGGAATAGCTATTATAAACCTAACCGGGCAGTTAAACAATCTTTATGCTGTTGTAGGTTCTTGAACCAATGCTTTCTTTTGGTGGGGATACAAAAAACTTATATTGTTGGTGTAACACTTTTGTGTAGTTGCCGTTGTATGCAGGTTAAGTAAGATGAGGTAAGTACATTGCAGTTACCAAAAACACATAATCCATAATTATCTACGCACTTTCCAGTGTTGTACAGTAACGGTAAAAGGTAATTTAAATACTTAGCGATTGTTCATATGTGCACAAAATATGAGAAATTTTTTTTCCAAATTTAACGGATAAGAAACCAACAATTAAACGAAAGCCCGTATTAGGTTTGTTTACTAATAAGTTATTGAAGCACAACACAAATTAACGTGATTATAAAAATCCATTTTTGCGAACAGTAGTTCCTTTGTATGCAAGTGAACTGTATGTAAACGAATATTTGATATTATGCGGTTGTATATGTTTTCTCACTTTCTTTTAGGGATGGACACGAACCGAACAGGTTCGAGGTTCGGATCGATTTTTTGAACCAAACCGGACATTTTATTTTTGAACCGAACCTCGAACCGGACCAGCAAATTTTTCGAACCGAACCGAACCTAGCTCAGGTTCGGTTCGGTTCGAGGTTCCATTTTAAATAAAATTTAGTTTAAAAATTTAATTTACACTAAAAACATGTCATTTCTCCCAAATGCACATTTAAAAAATTTATAGTCGCAAGCATATAAGAAATACAACTATTTTTTAATGTACATGGTTTCGAGTTTTAAGCCAATAGGTACAAAATGTAATAGGTATTAATTAGTGTTACATATCTAATAAACTTTGGCATCGAGGCACGTTTGTAGATCAAAAAATTCTAGATTAGTTCGATTTGTTTAATGCTCCTTATTTCAAATTGTTGTTTGTTTATAACTAGTATTAGATATTAAAGAAACTCGAAATGATTTTGATAATTTGGTTTTAAAAACAAGTTTATTTTATTTAATGAACAGACGTCGTGTTGAAAACCATCTTAAACATATGCAAGCCGAGGCCACGGTCTAAAGACTACAGAAGTTTTCAGAATAACCGAAACAATTTAATTCTTAATTAGTATGCATTACTAATCCATCATTTTGAATTTTTTACTTTTGTATGAAAACTACTCTATTAATATTAAAAATATGACCTTGTAGCAAAACTAATCTCGTTTTCTTTTGTACATAATTGCTCAACAAATGGTGTTACAAAATGCATGGTACCATACTATTTACTGTTTATTTAGTGTGGCCATTACCACCGTCTTTAGAAGTAGCCGATACTCCAGAAGGATGACCCCGAACTTGCTCTCAAAACCAAGGGTTGAAGTTTATGACTCATGGCAGCATAAACTTTTCAATCAATGCCTACATAAAATAACAGTATAATGCGGATAATAAGCAGACATAATGCCCGTGCCATAAAGATATTTTATTATGGAAAACGTAAACGCTGTTTGAGGTAGATTTACGATTCTTTCCGATATTGATCTGATATTGTCTTTGAGAAGAAATAATATTAATAATAAAGATAAACTAACAAACAGCTTGTTGTTTGTACTGTATAAGAAATCAACAACACCTTATTGTTTTGATACTCTTTTTATACGAACTAAAACTATAATAAAAGTAATTGCAAAGATCGTGCTATCGTTCTTTCACGGTAAAATAAAATTAGTAAAAATCATTAATTATTAACACATTCTAAATTTTAGAGGTGACTTTCACTATTAACCTAATTGTAATTACGCTTTGTTAAAGATAGTGCATATTGAAAAATCAAACCTGGACAAATAGTATTAATATGGTTTATGCTAAAAAAATCTAAAGCAAATTAATGTTGGGTTTATTTGAAACTACTAAATATAAAAACTACATTAAACATTTAAATTGTAGTTGAACGCACTAGTTGTTTAAAATATAAAAATGACGAACCGGTTCGGTTCGGTTCGTTTTTTTGAACCGAACCGAACCGAACCGGAATATATTTTTTCGAACCGAATCTCGAACCGAACCGGACTAAAAAGTTTTCGAACCGAACCTTGCCCTAGGTTCGGTTCGGTTCGAATCCATCACTGCTTCTTTAGATACAACCTAATTACGTAAAAAGCATGCACACCGTCATCGTTAGTGAAGGATAACACATATGCTTTCTAGATAATTTTTTCCGATACGGAAAAATCACATATTTGGAACAAATGGCTGTTCATCAATATGGGACTGTACATGTTTCTGTAAAAGGTTTTTGCGTCTTGCACAATAGTCACACAAATTGCATGCGAATGAACGATTGTTAGTGTGCGACTTGATATGTGTTTGTAAATTACCTTTATGTAAAGTGGCATAATTACACAAATTGCAGATGAATCGACGATCGTTAGTGTGCGACTTCATATGCGTTTTTAAAGTACCTTTTTGTGATGCGGCATAATTACACAAATTGCATGGGAATGGACGTTCGTTAGTGTGCGACTTCATATGCGTTTTTAAAGTACCTTTTTGTGATGCGGCATAATTACACAAATTGCATGGGAATGGACGTTCGTTAGTGTGCGACTTCATATGTGTCTGTAAATTACTATTTTGTGATGCGGCATAATCACACAAATTGCATGGGAATGGACGTTCGTTAGTATGCGACCTCATATGTATCTGTAAATTTACTTTTTGTGGTGCTGCATAATTACACAAATTGCATAGGAATGGACGTTCGTTAGTGTGCGACTTCATATGTCTTTGCAAATTACCTTTATGTGACGCTGCAAAATTACATAAATTGCAGATGAATGGACGATCGTTAGTGTGCGACTTCATATGCATTTTTAAAGTATTTTTTGTGATGCGGCATAATTACACAAATTGCATGTGAATGGACGTTCGTCAGTATGCGACCTCATATGTATCTGTAAAATTACTTTTAGTGGTGCTGCATAATTACACAAATTGCATAGGAATGGACGTTCGTTAGTGTGCGACTTCATATGTCTTTGCAAATTACATTTATGTGACGCGGCAAAATTACATAAATTGCAAATGAATGGACGATCGTTAGTGTGCGACTTCATATGCATTTTTAAAGTACTTTTTTGTGATGCGGCAAAGTTACATAAATTGCAGGTGAATGGACGATCGTTAGTGTGCGACTTCATATGCCTTTTTAAAGTACTTTTTTGTGATGCGGCATAATTACACAAACTGCATGGGAATGGACGTTCGTTAGTATGCGACCTCATATGTATCTGTAAAATTACTTTTTGTGGTGCTGCATAATTACACAAATTGCATAGGAATGGACGTTCGTTAGTGTGCGACTTCATATGTATCTGTAGAAATACTTTTTGTGATGCGGCATAATTACACAATTTGCATGCGAATGGACGTTCGTTAGTGTGCGACTTCATATGTTTCTGTAAATAATATTTTTGTGATGCGGTATAATTACACAAATTGCATAGGAATGGACGTTCGTTGTGCAACTTCAGATGTATCTGTAAATTTACTTTTTGTGATGCTGCATAATTACACAAATTGCAAAGGAATGGACGTTCGTTAGTATGCGATCGCATATGTGTTTTTAAAGTACTTTTCTGTGACGTGGCATAACCACAAACATTGCATGCGAATGAACGGTCATTAGTATGCAACATCATATGTCTTTGTAAATATCACATAAATTGTATGCTGATGAATGCTATTCAAAACGCAATTGCATAGGGATTCATAGCTTACTTTTACAATACGCCGAATAAGCACATAAAGTACATATTAACAGCCTTTCGTTAGAATGTGAGTACATACGAAATTTGTTGAAAACTTTTTAAAGTAAAGAATAATAACGCAAACTACAAGCTAACTAAAGTTTATTAGTAAGTGATTCTGCTATATTTTTGTAAATAAAGTTTTTCTTGTGAAAAAGCATGTCACCTGACAGTGTATGTGCACGTCTAATTAGATCAATTATTCGTAAAGTACGATAAACCAAATTCCCGTCTATACAAATAGCGTATTCTAATAATACCCTACTTTTGAGTCGAGTTGGTTGAAGGTTCATAAAAGCATTTTTTTAAATACCAAACATCTTTAGTAATACAATAAACGTGTCACTTTTTGCTTCAATATTAGCAACGGATCGTGCCGCCACAACATTTTTTAAAAGAAGTAAATACAAAAGATTAATCGTGGAATTGTTTAAACTGCATTAATTTTAGTTACCTTCTTCCGTGATTTATGTGGATATTAATTTATGTTAGCGTGTTCGTAACGTAATGCCTAAAACTTTAACAATATCTAACCCATTATTAACGTAGCAGCCATTTTAATAAATGTCCTTGTGGATGTTTCATGGAATAGAATGATTTATCATGTGTGTAATTAAAAAGAATTAAAGAGCTTCGAGCTATTAATTTAACCATTCGTAAACTGGTTCAAATATGAAACGTGAGATGTTAAAACACCCTCAGGTTAATATTTATATTAACTTCGATAAGACTTGTAGGTGTTCCCATTACATTCGACGTCAACCTTGTAGGGTGTTGTGGTCGCGCGTCTTTCTTATAAGATGTGGATTGTCACGAGACTAGGTCTGCGAAATGCAGTTGACTATATCAAAGTGCACGAGCTGGAAATAGAACAAACTAAGAATCGCGATAAATTTCCAACTCATTTCCTGTGGTACCTAAATAATAACAAGGGTTCGGAATGATAAATTCATAAAGTGATTTCACAGGGTATTTTATTTTAAAAAAGATATTGTTAATTGACTTATTGGCAACGATGCGGTAAAGATAGCACCTCAGAGATAAAGAGAAAGGTAACGATAAACACCTAACCTTCTATGAGTTAAAGTAATAGATAAGTAACGATAAGGTCTCCAGTACATTGTCGAGAAAAATGATGAACCAATCATGGCCACCTAATAAGCCGGTAAACCGATAAAATAAAATACTTACGACACTCTTTAATAAACGATTGATACTAGACATTTAGGATTTAATCTAAAACTTAAGGTACGATCAAATGCTACGATAAAAGAGTAGGTAAGCTATGAGAGTACGAGCACAAAACCAACCATTTTTACATGAAAATCTCCATAAGAAAATTCAAGGTCCCTTCTGGTCATTTTTGTACCCACTACGGGAATCCCCATAAGGAGAAAAATCAATGCCAAATCCCCATAGGGCCATGGCTCATTTTTAATACCCACAACAAAATATATGGATGTTTCCCAACACCACTGGATAGTGATAGCAATAAACTTAAATAAAAATAATAAATAA
This sequence comes from Platerodrilus igneus, assembly GCA_036346225.1. NCBI lineage: Eukaryota > Metazoa > Arthropoda > Insecta > Coleoptera > Lycidae > Platerodrilus > Platerodrilus igneus. The sequence goes on along the minus strand of JARFIW010000057.1, from coordinate 72,398 downwards.
TTTAAAAAATTTATTAAATACCGTTAACAAAATAATAATATGTTTTTCTATTTATACATTTACAATAATAGTACTATTATATAATTTTACAGCTATACCTATTTTAATAATTACATAACTAATTATAATGTCAAATATTATTTTATATACAACTATATTCAAAGTACCTTTTAACGGAATCTTATGATGAATATACTATTTACACAACTTATATCCATTCAGTATACAGAGTTAAACCACAACAATTATAAGTGCAACTGATCCACCAATATATATCACAATACATAACTGATGTATTATTAGTAAGGACAGCTTAATCAATGTTCATGATAGAATAGCGTCCAATAGGTAATGTAGTGTATGTACCAGGAATCAAGTATCGTTTGTTATCGCGTGGACTAAGGCAATTTTCTCTTGAACAATAATATGAACGCGATGCTTAGTCGACTAAATTAAGTTCTGCGTTACAGATACATCTTTAAGCTCTTCCAGGTATCTAACATAATCCTTAAACGTGATTCTACTTTTTACTACAGATTTTTTAACACCCTTGATCTTCTTCGTAACACCAAAATTTTGGATAGCAAGTGATCGTGATTCATCTTCTTCCATCAATTGTGAGAATTCGGCCCCCTCTTCCTCTGCCCTATTATAAATCTACGTCACATACATCTTAGATCGTAATCCAATAAAATCGGTCATAATGCGCCCATTATGCTCATCTTTCATCATCCCCAATACCTTCTTGGTAACCAAAAGAATTCCATAAATGTTGTTTGAAGGATACGAGGTATCAAAATAATTAATACAGTCCTGTTTCATTGTTTTATAAGGGTTATTAGTAATAATTTTATAAATTAAACTGTCTGCGTCTGTATATAGAAGACAACAATCATCACCAAAGTTTGAGGTCGTATATCCATAATGAAAATCGTAAATAGTTAACTTGGTTATATCAAGAATACACATACCGACATATATAGGTTTATTAAAATATATTTCTGATTTAAGAAGTTCCACTGCTACAAGGTTTTCATCGAAGATCGTTATATTTTTAAATAGGGGATTGTATATTCTAGCTTCAGCACCGTATCTGCCTTCCCAGTTTTATACAAGTTTTATATTACAATGTTTCCGGATATTTTCCATTGTTTTTCCGAAGACAGCATTATTCATTAACTTAAATAAATTCTTCTCAAATTCATTCTTGGCATTTTTCCGAAGTTCAGTATTTAGATCGATATACGACTTTAGCCAGCAGCTTTGTTTAAATTTGAGCATTCGATGGATTCCTGATAGTTTAAGTCCATTCGCTAAAGCTTGTTTAAGATTTCTATAATGCAAAACATATCTTCTTTTAGAATTTAATGTAGCCATTAACTTGCTGCTTTGAGTTTTTGATTCAGGTGATTTTCCAGTTTTACGATCGATATGCTCAGGACAGAAAGGCATGTCCATGTGTAAGTCGTGGATATGCTCTGGATACTCCAAATCAACCTCCAAGATATAGCCTTCCGAAGCATCATCGGAAACTGATGTCACATCGATGTTGATGTCTGTCCATTCAAAACTTCCATAGGATAAAGGTTGACTCATCGCCCATCCATACTGATTATTAATATCAAAGTACATAAGGTATACATCGGGTTTAGAGAGGTCATAAGTTGGTAAATACTTATTGTTCGCAAAAGCACGTTGTTCTGAGCAGACTTGACTAAGACCTCCACGAATACCCTTTTCTATGAACAATAACTGATCAATATCGGTCAACAACTCGAGTTCCTGTCCTGTATGCTTCAACATTGGCTGCCTCGTGTAACCAGGCAACGTATAATAATGGGCGGGTTCTAGTCCATATGTCGTATGGGAGCTTGTGCGGAATTGCTCAAAAACTTCTGCCAGTAACATCATATCTGTTTTTAGTTATAAATCCGAATATTCTCCCATGTTTTGAATGCCAAATGCTTCCCATACTTCCTGGGCATGTGCGTACAGTTTCTTTGTAATTCTTTGCCTTCTAACTTATAGTAAAAGTCCTGATAGTTAGGTAATGCGGAGTAACCGAGTTTTTCGAAAGAATTAACGAAATCATATGGATATTTACCTTTTCGAGTTAATAACTTAAATTGCTCATCGCTCAAGTCAACAAATTAACTTTTTAGCAATGGATATTCATTCAAATAAGACCTCAATGTCTTTAAGAATGAGCTCATAGAACGGAAGCAATCAACGAACTTATAGTTGACCAGGTTATTAGAAATATGTTTTGTAAAGGAGATATATTTCTCCTTCGTTACAGGCAACACATATACACGGCCATCCAAATCAATAGCAATGTTTTTAATAATGAAGTGACTGTCATATCCGCTCAGGTTGTGAAACACTATAGGAATTGTATGCGAGTCCTGGTATTTAATAATACAGCTTTCATGCGAAGGTCCTCTGTAGTTGTTGGTACATTAACTAACATGAACACCTCGACAGACCTCCAGGCGGACGTCTGGAGAATAGCGCATACAGCGCTCGAGTTTCGACGTTTAAAGTTCTGTTGGGTTAGGTCGCACGATGGTAACGTAGGAAATGATAGGGCTGACGATTTAGCTAAAGAGGCCGCGACGGGCGACTTTCGTATATCACATTCGTCGATACCGAGGTCTTTAATCAAAAGAAAGCTGCGCGAAAAATCAATTCGACAATGGGAAGAGAGATGGAACAATGCTGCCACGGGCAGGTTGACCCACAAAGTCATACCGAGCATAGAAGCTAGAGGTAGGATCGAGGTTAAGCTCGATCACAAAATGGTGCAGTTGATAACAGGGCACGGCGCCCTGAAGGCGTATTTACAAAGGTTCGGTCTAACCAACAGCGACCGCTGCGAATGCGGTGAGGGTTTGGAAAGCGCAGAGCACGTGCTCCTTGACTGCCCGCTTGAGGCGGGAAATCGAGGGTTGGTTGATAGCAAACTAGCTATCGTAGGTCTGGCATGACCAAAGAACCTAGAGGAAGTCGGGGAAGTGGTTAACCAAAAGGCGTTCTGGACAGCCTTAAAAGAATTCGCGGAAAGGGTCGCGAGATTGGACAATGACAACCGCGTGTAAAATTCGGTGGGGATTTTGGGAAGATTGGAAAATTTTAGATTGACTTGGCGTGAGTAAGGATACGAGCATAGATATAACCAAAACCTGATATAAAAAAAAATAAAAAAAAAAATTAAAAAAGAAAAAATAATAACATGATAATTATATATACCAAAATGTCCAATATGTACGAGAAACCCCCCACACCATTAATACAGTCACTGCCTATCTACATAATTATGTGCGGATATTCGGGAAATCGGGAATAAATAATAACAGATAAACAATAACAAATAAATCAGAAACCCTCCTTAAATTAAATCAATAAAATAAACAAAGATAATAAAAAAGTGAAACCGCGCATCCCCCAGGACTTGAAAGTGAAGTGATAGTGATAGTGATTGTGACCCCCAAGAACATTTAGTGCATACCTACCAGGACTTTAGCAGTGCACCCCCATCTTGCCCTTAGAAGTAAGTTACAGTTAGATGTAGGCAGACGACCAGATCTTCGGATGCTGGAGAATTTTATTATCGAGGTAAGACTTAAATTGTGGCGGCTGTACTGCACAAGCATTGATTTACATTAATAGTAGTTTTTGAAATAATTTAACGAGCACGTTTTGTGCGTAACGGCGCTAGCCGACATAATGCTTGTGCGAGTGCACTTGATAAATAGGATGATGCTTTTGCTATTTTGTGCACTGCTATATGCTTAACGCTTATTAGACATTTATTTATATATTTATATAATTATATTTATTTATATTTTATATTTACACTTTATATTTATTTATTTATTAGCATGGATTGTAGTATTTTGTGGCATATTTGTTTTGTTTGACGTTCTGTCGGAATTTTGGTTGCAGTATATATTTTGGAAGAAAGAGTAAAATAGTGAAGATTATAATCATAATATAAATCAGTTAGGGAATGATAGGGAAAGCTAGGGATAGATTTAAATTAGTTAGCTAGATTTGGATAGTTCTAAGACGATCCTTCAGGTCGCACTGGTAAGCAGAGCCGGCGTCTGCTATCCGGTATTGCGGATCCCTCCCAATCTCATTTCTGCTTGTGTCTTGTTGATCGGGTACACTCCAAAGTCAGCGCAGGGATACCATTATTTACAACCCTGTTTTTAGTTTTTATTTTTAGTTTTTGTTTCAGTTTGTCAGATTTTTAGGTTTGTTAGATTGCTGGAGCTTGTTAGGTTTGTTAGATTTTAGGTTTGTTAGGTTTTGATTTAGAGTTTTATTTAGGGTGGATTAATTATGTAGTTCGAATTAATTAGAAGCACGATTATTTATCGCGTTTAAACCCAATGTAGTACTTCCGGGTGGAGCATTGGGGACGTGGCCGCAAGTATAGCGGCCCTTATTCAAATTATAATGTAGTTGTTGGTAGGTATTAGATGGTCATAGTCACGCACGTTTATATCCCCCTAACCAAACGGTTTTTCACAAATATGTCAATGTGCTGCACTCTCAAAGTCGGTTTGCTGCTTAAATGTTAATGGGGTCATATCATATGGGCACAGAAATACAGTTTCGACCTCTTCAGCAAATTGCTGAAGCTTCACAGTAAACCACTTTATACAGTCTTCACCCCGATAAAATTGATAAAATGATAATGAGTCATCATAGTCACATTTCACATAATATCCGACACTATACGGTACATGTTCCTGATACTTCTTCTTATCCTCAGTAGACTTCAGTATAAGTAGGTAGGTAGGGCCGGTCCTAATTCAAAATGTGTTCAGACGTATTTTCCATGTGTAGAATACACCTGCACCGTTTTGAATTAGGATCGGCCCTATATAATTTCAATGTAAAATAGTTGTGAAAACATGAATTTTATATGCCTTAAAATGTAAAATACTTGTGGGCACGTTTTGAATTAGGATCGGCTTTATATTACTTTCAATGAACATACATACTTCAAAACACACGTATGTTGAAAAATGTAAGTGCAGAGAAAATGTGTGTAGATGTTTTGAATTTGGTTTCTAGCAGAAGTTATAAAGTATGACAGATGCAAAATATCGCATTCAAGTCAATTGTGTTTAATTAAAGTGGATTCTGATTTATGTTTAGAGGCTGCAAATACACAGGGCCGGTTTCAATTCAAAATGTTTCACTCTTGTGATAGGTTGAAAAGTGGGTTGGCAAAGTACGCAAATGGTGGTAATCTGCTATATAAGGAGATTGCTCCAAATATTAATTTAATTAGTCGAAGTTTACTGCATATATTTACATACAAACATGTATATAATTGATATTCAGGAATTTAAATACAAGAAAAACGAGTTTGTGTGTAAAGAAATTGCGGTTTTGGACTTGTTAGGTGATGTTTGGCAACAATTTTTTAAACTGCCAATGCAGTCTAGTTGTTTGAGTCAAGATCATATAAAACATAGTGACTGGGTGACAAGGAATATTCATGGTCTTTCTTGGGATGAATCTTTAACGGCTGGAATGGTGTCATCATATATAGCGCTTTATTTGAAGCAAATTATCCGACCCGGTGAAGAAGTATTTGTGAAGGGTCTAGAAAGGAAGAAATTGATTGAAACATATATAATGCAAAACTTTGTAACTGATATGCTTGCACTAGGTTGTCCTAAGCTATCGGAGTTAAAAATCAACAACCGTTTAAAATATAACATCCATTGTTGTAGACACAGCAATAATAATCTGCAATGCGCAAAACAAAATACCTTTTTATTAAAAGAATGGCTTGATAATAATAAAAAACAATAGAAAGATTTTGTCTGTATTATTTATTTTAATATAATTTTACAATGTTAGCCTTATTAACTATTATTATAACAACTTCTAGCAAACATTATTTTTATCGATCCAGCTATTGTGTACGTTAGAGAAGCCTAACCATTTACAAAGACTTTATTTCCCCTCTTTCTTAGGACTTTTTCTACCAGGTAAATTCCTGGATGTTTAACCTTTTGCAACTCCGTTTCATAAAATGCACCTTTGATTTCTTTCTCTCTTGATCTTCTAATATATATGTTGTAGGATTGGTTACGTTTACCTTTTACTATCACTTTCGTCTTTGAAATTTATTCTTGCTGGTTTATAAGTTCATTTACTATATCCTCTTTCACTTTTGATTGAGCAACTATCATAATACTTTTTCTAATCAGGATTTATTAAATACAATTAATAAAATACTTCTATGTTTGAATGTCGGGCTCCCTTGGAAAGGAACTTTTAATAAAAATCAAGAAACATTGTGGTATTGTTTATGATAGCACCGCTGTCACGAAAGCTGATTACATCCATACGTTTAAGCAAAATCCTTTAACTGTGCAATTACATAACTTTTTCGTTTATAAGAATTTCAATGTCTTGCGGGTATCCTTTAATATTCTCAATGACTGCTTCCTCATAAGGAAATTCATAATTATGTTTAATGTTGAAAATAAGGAATGTCTTGTCACCGTCAGGAATGTATTAGAGTAAAACGTTGCTACTACCGTGTAATGTAGCATATGTAACTTGTATCAATCAAGGTTTCAAAACCTTCACTTTTGTTTTCATATTCCTGTTCACTTATATCTATTTTACGGTTATGTAAGTGCTTCCAAATTTGTCAATTGTCATATCATCTAATTACTTTCGCCTCAAATTCTTCAATGATCGAATTTATTTCGTTGCCTGACCTGTGTGTCCAGCAGTCTGAGATGAAACTAAAAGTCGTAATCTATCAACAAGTTCATTGGGATCATTCCAATATAAATAATCTATAGCGTTATTTGATACTTCCATTGTCATACCGTCTCCAAGACGCTTTCTATAGGGTAATGTTCTAGGTCTACGGGGTGTTTGGGAAGTATGTTTAATGTAGATATTATATTTTTGTACTTATATGAAGTATTACCCTGAATTTGTTCTGTTTCAGAATAATATCTTCTATTAGCATTTGTTCTTTTACAATATCAAGGTACGACTTTAGATCTTGATGATTGTACCCGACAGGATATTTTTAAACAGTAGTTCGTATAATCCAGGAGTACCTTTATATTTCAAATCATTTATTAGAACATTTTCATCATCCAACGCGAAATTCAATTGCCTATCATAAGACCATTTGAATCAGGGTTAAACCTAATACCATATTTATGATCAAATTCGTTCTTAACATCTTTAAACATATTGTAAATATATTCTCGAGGTAGCGGATGTAGCTGTTCGAGATAATGTGTCATACCAGGTGAATCGGCAAAGCTTTGAATATATTCCTGGGCTTCTTGTGCATTTCGATTAATTTCTGCTTCTATTCATTCTCAACATCATCATCATCATCTACCTTATGGCATCATTTTTATATTTGGTATATGCTGAGCAATAACCGGGAATCAATATAGTCAACGTTCCTTTCTAGCAATTTAGGTTTAATTTTTTTACACTGCTATGAGGCAGTTCTTCTTCTTCTTTAAATTTTTCTTTCTTTAAACCCCCACCTTAGCAATAGTTTCTAATCGTGATGTTATGGGTAAGATTGATTCCACTTGGACGACTTCATTATCTTTTAACTGGCGCAATTTGTTTTTACAATGTTTCTTTTCTTAATTAAAATTCGTTTAAGTTTTATTGCCTCCTTGTTCATTGCGTAAAAAGTTTATTGTAATAAAAAAATTCTTCGATACTAACGATACTTGCGTCTCTCAAGGTTTAAATATGTATGAAGTGATCAAAACCTATTGGTACCTTCTTTGATCTGATTCACTAGCTTTGTCTACAACTAAGAAACCGTATTTGTCCTGCCAACAAGCAGCACATATTTCACGGAATTTATCATACTTCATGTCAGTATTGACGTGATCGTCATATATGTGTTTTAAGTTTAAATCATCTTGTTTAAATAAAACTAAAAGATTAGCATTATCACGTAGTAAGTGCTTAGGTATGAGTATAACTTTGACAAAGGTAAAACTGTCTACTTGTTTATGACGCCCCATACTAAAGTATTCCCTAATGGTACCCTTGTTTATCGCAAGCTACATCATCAAAAACAAATATAGAATTATTTCGAGCATCAGAGGTGATATAATATTATCAGAACTGGAAAATGTATAATATTTGATCCCTTTTATTGGTTGCAGTAGACTTTCAAGGTATTGATACTTTGGTTGATAAAGTGATTTAGAAAAACATATACGTTTTCAAACTTTAAACCATTAGGATGTTCTATCAACCCAATCATAACTTGGTTTTACCGCAATTTGATGGACCAACAACTAGACATCGAATAGATGAAGCAGAAGAACGCTATGTTTTTCTTTTTAAAGGATTGCACGCCAATGTCATTATTGTTTATGGTTAAAGGTGTTGATTGTTTCACAACACGCATTTTGCAAGTACTAAATTCGATTTGTAAAAAAGTGAATTATATATAAGAAACGGGAGTTATAAAGAATCATTAATTCATAATATTTTATTTATTTACTGCACAGCTTGAAAAAAAAAAAAAAAAAAAAAAAAAATTTTTTTTTTTTTTTTTTTTTTGAAGCGCATATTCCGGGTTACAAATTTTGCGGTCCGGGTACAAAACTAATCGAACGGTTAGCTCGGGGAGACAAGGGAATAAACAAGTTAGACGAGGCTTGTAAGGGAAATATTGCATACCCAAAGAAAAGATCTATCTAAACGCCATCAAGCAGATTCAAAGTTAGCTCAGTTAGCTACAGAAAGACTAAATTCTGGTGACTCGTCTTTGGTAAAAAGTAGCAGCATTTGGAGTAAAGTAAAAACGGATGGGGCCTTAATAGAACAAAAATATCAATAAAATAAGAAAACTGATAAAGAAACGTAAAATAAGAAGTACGCTAGGTATTAAAAGTATTATCAAACAAGCACGTACAGCTTTAAAAAGGCTAAAGGATCTAATATTATGGATGCAATCAACATGAATTAAGGGTAAAAAACAAAAGAAGCATATTAAATCATGTATTATATCAATTCCTAAAACAATTTTTACCACTAATACCAATTTTGCAGGTAAGCGTTTGGTACTCTTCGGAGGGAGCTGCTGTTGCAAAAGCAGTTTCAGATACTAAAATAGCTGGAACAACTAGCGGAAAACAACGTCATAACAAGGCAATGGAGGACATTCTCGGAAACCATGTCATCAAACCTTATAAAAAGGTTTTGGTTTTTATGCAAAACCTCAAAGGAACGCAACTTGATTTTACCTAATCGAGCACTAAGCAATGTAGAATTAATAGAGTTTGTTAAGCAATTAGAAGTACCATATTTCCGTGGAGTGTTCATGAGAAACAATCTTCCCAAGAAAGTTAATTTAAAAGAATGTGGTATAATTAATTTAGATGGAATAGAAGGTTTAGGCACGCATTGGACCTCTTACAAAAGTACGGTAGTAGCGCTATTTACTATGACAGCTACGGAAACCTGCGACCGCCAACAGAGTTGATAAGTTATTTGAATAGCGGGGTAAATGTAAAATTCTTTATAACATTAACCAAGAACAATCGTACGGTACTGTGCTTTGCGGTCATTTATGCTTACAATTTTAAGTAGTGCATAGAACTGCGTACGAAGTTGTCATGTTGTACACTTTTACTCTAACGGAAACACTTCAGTTTTAACAAGCAATTTAATCCGCTTATAAACTTGGATAATGATTCGGAGTACGTATTAGGATTAACAAATTTTGAGTTTATAATACAATTCCAAACATAGAAAAAGGAATAAATAATAAATTTTATTATGGATCTAACGGAGAATTCATAGAAATACCTGAAGGTGCTTATGAGATTAGAGAAATTAATAAATATCTTCAAAAAGCTTTAGGTGATAAAGATGGCGTGGTCGTATGGAACAATCACAAAGCGCTAGAAAGACACCAGTGTATATAGAAATTACAGCTGACAATAATACACTTAAATGTAGTATTAAATGTAGTCTAGATGTGGATTTTACCAAAAGGATTCAATTGGTTCTCTACTTGGTTTCAATCCGCGAAAATTGCTAGCATATGTCACGCATCAAGCAGACTACGCGATCAACATTTGTAAAGTGAATGCAGTTTAATCGATTGTAATATTCAAGTGGATCCTATTTAAATAGTAAACCAGCCCATGTAATAACGAATTTTTCCTCAAGTACCTGCAGGTTTTAAAATTGTCGAGTGCCCACCTACGATTATATATCTACCAATCAGGTCACGTATAATAAATGAAATAATAGTTAAAGTGTTAGATAAGATGGAAAATTTAGTTAATTTCAGAGGAAACTGCTAACTGTAAGGTTGCATTTAAAAAAATCTGCAATAGCCATGGTATTAAGTATAATGCACGCAACATGTCAAAATTGCTATAAATGTTGGAAATTTAAAGCAATCGACACTCGATTGATTGTTTCAAGACCGCTAACAACACAAAACCGGCAGTTTCTACAATCGTTAGGACTGCATTTATTTAATTAAAAAGTAGAATGAATAGTGAAATACTGAACGTGCGTGAAAAAGTTTACTTCGACAATGCAATTGTTAATATTGCGTAACGTATTTTTTTTTCCTAGTTACATTTAGTTCAAAAATATAAAAATAAAACAGCTGTATTTTAAAGTATTTAATTTGTGAATTATCATCCAATAAAAATTAATATATAATATTCGTAATAACACATAGATTCTAGTATATATATACTCTAAAGTTCGTTACCAAGCGCTGTCAAGTTGTCAGTCGGCACTTTATTCTCAACGTCCGAGAGTGCAAGCCTCTTTTGACGACGAGAAAAAATCGAAATGGCCCTGTCGAAACACATGGCTTCTAACAAAGTTAGGAAAAAGTAGAGAATAATAAATTTTTGGTGTCTGGAGGTCGAGCCTAACAGCGGTTGCGTGAGCATGATTTTCAGTAAGCCTCGCTCCGAGCAGTTTTAGTTGATCCCGACAGGCCTGAGAAAATGGAACCCCTTAGGACATCATTTTAGACATGCAATATCTTAAGGACATATCTTCAATAACATTTTCGATAATAAACTAAAACAAATTTTTATGGCAGTAATTTAAAGCAAAGATTTATGGTTTCGTTTTATTCAATTTAATATGCAGTAAAGTAAACGCTGATTCCACATGGGACCTCGATATTTCAAACTAACCGATGACTAATATCACACCCGGATATTACGATGGAAATGTCCGACAGCTGACGTCAAGGTCTGGCACCTGTAGTATACTCTTGATGCACGTAAGTGTTTTTAACTTTTGATAGCTTTGAAATTATAGTAAATTATTATGAATTTTCCAACATTAATTGTTTGAGTAACGTAAATATAAAGTAGTTTTTTTAAGAAGCCAGTAACATTAACGAATAAGTATTTTGTTTTACAGTTTGTTTGCACATGTATGCAAACGGTGTATTTTGTGAAATTCTGAATGACAATCTATGTCAGACAAAAAAAATATGTAGATTCCGTTTTCCAATCTAGACGCCTTATGCTGTCTTGGTTAAGTTTACATTATGTTTAAGGACTTTCAGGTCATGTAAAGGCACTTTTATTGATATATGAAATTCGCGTGTTTATTGTGGATTGCAATTAATTTGGAATATTTGCATTTTGAAATGTCTGCTCTTTGATAATTAATTTTTTTGTTGTAATGATCAAGGAAGTACTTCTCTCATTAAATGAAATTTATGTGTTATGAACAATTAATAAATAATATGTTTATCTAATCAAATTTTATAGATATGATCTACTCATAGATCTTAATTTTGAATGTAAAACTTCATTAGAATTATTATGAAAAATTATGAGAAAGATACAAATTTAAATATTGCAGTCACATGTATATAATCAGAAATTTATCCTAATAGAATCCCTTTTGTTTTTGTAGGACGTTTTATTATTCAACATTTAAAAAAAAAGTGCAAGTCCTCCCGGAATAGAAAGTGTGTGTAATGAAAATAAATTCCCTCAGTATATTTTAGATGCCTAAATTCTATTATTCTATTTTGGCAATGTTTTTTAAGGACACAAATGGTGTCCATATTGTGCTTTTGTTTGTTCACAGGTAAAGCTGAGACATCTGTATGACATCTGGTGGTTGAGTTTTGGTAAGTGTGTCCGAAAGAGTGAAATTCAAGTTTTATGGCTATGTTAGTGGTGTTAAGATAAGGTTTCCGCATTCCCTTATACAAGCACAGTTAAATTTTGTTGGTTATTGTGTTAAAAATACGGTGGCGCTCATTAAATATATTTTGGTCTTTTATTCACCCGCCCAAGCTCATGATCTGCCCAACTAACACTCGAATTTATATCTTAAATTTTTTTTGTCTCAAGCCATTCTCCATCCGAATTTTGGGTTTAAAAGAAAAAGAAGAAATTCTCGACCTTGTGATATCAGATTAAGGTTTAGAAAATTGGGAGGTGGATTTATAGCTGATAGTCATGAGGATAAAAAACTATAAAATAAAATAAAAATAATTTTATAGTACAATTGAAAAACATACTCATCAACCTTATGCTAACACATCTTTAAACAATAATGATGAAATTCGAATCCCTATACAACAACAAGATGTATACACCTTACCATCAAAGAGCATGCTGTACATAGAAGGCAAATTAATTAGAACAGATGGAACGCCGTTTCAGACAGCAAAGTTTGTAAATAATGGAATTTTGCTGCTTTTTGATGAAATTAGATATGAGATTGGTGGTATCATTGTAGATCGTGTTCGGAATCCTGGATTAACGTCTATAATAAAGGGATATGTTTCATATAATAGCAATCAAAGTAAACATTTACAAAACGCTGGGTGGTTTCCTATGGATGATTCGCAAATAGTTGATGCCAATGGGAATTTTAATGTTGCAATAAACCTTTCAATAGTTCTCGGATTATGCAAAGATTTTAAAAAAATTATTTTAAACCTCCGTCATGAGTTAGTTTTACTACGTTCTAGTTTTGATACTAATGCTATAATTAATCCTACACCCGATGAAGAAATAAAAGTTGTTTTAAACAAAGTTTTATGGAAAATGCCGCATGTAGCCGTTGATATACTCAACGAATTCATTTAATAGAATGCGTTGCACAAAATCAGGATTTGCATATTCCGTTTAGAGGATGGGAGTTGCATGAATATCAACTTCTACAAAAAACGCAACGTCATACATGGAACATTAAAACAACAACACAATTAGAAAACCAAGATTTGTGATTGTTGGTTTTCAAACCAACCGAAAAAATAGATACATGAGCAACTACAGTCGTTTTGATCATTGCTATTTAACCAACATGAAACTATATTTAAATTCAGAAATTTTCCCGTACGATAACTTAAATTTAAAGTTCGAGAATAAACAGACTGCGTTGTTATATGAGATGTATGCTCAGTTTCAGCAATCATACTACGAAAAGGAAAATGAACCACTTTTAATCCTGAAGATTTACGAAGTATTGCACCATTAGTTCATAAATTGTTCTAAACAAAACGAAGCGTTAAAATCTGGTACTGTCGATATTAGATTAGAATTTGAAACTAGCAGAAACGTTTTGCCAAATACATCTTGTCATTGCCTTATACTTCATGATAAGATAGTCAAATACAATCCACTCTCAAACAGCATAAGAATATTATAATTACTTTATTATTATTATTAAACTGTACCTTTACAAATTATGAAAAAAAAAACAATAAATCATTTAGCAATCACAGTCTATTTATTAATATTTTTACATGTTTTTACAATATCTTTTACATGTTTGAATTATTAAGTGATTTAGTAAACACCCATAAACACTGACAATTTTAAATAAAAGTTTTGTTATACATTTCTCAAATAAACTAACTGGTATGTTATTAACAAACTGGATTTTTTTTAAAACAGAACGGTTACTACTACTATTTTTTCTCTACAATACATTTATACTAATATAGTTCAAATTCGGGCAGATTGAAAGGTATCCTATTTTTTTAGATACATCAAAAAACGAAAACGGCGTACTTGTGCAGGTATAAACATAACACTGAAGTTTTATAACTAAAAAATATTATATGTTAATCGAGATAAAATAAATTGCATTCTTTATTTGAGCCAGTGGTTGAAGCTTTACAAGTCATTTCTGAGTGTATAGTTATACCCCAAGGTTTAGTATCAGTGGTTGAGGTACTAAGAATTCTTTTATCATCACTTGGATTAAGAACAATTTTGTTTTGTTTAATAGTACAGACATCATGTTTGACTGATCTAATTAAACATTGCTGTTTCTGTACAGTCTGTTTATAAAACAAAGCATTCTTATAATCATCAAAAGAAATTTGCTTAATACTTTAAGGAAGATCCCTTTGACTTTTTATTATCCTATCCTGAACTCTGTAAGTGTACATTTTAGATTTAAGTCCTACAAACTCTAGCATGATTTACCATTGTTTTCATCTTTCATAATACCAGGAACCTTTTTATTTGATAATGGAATATGATATTTGTTATGAGGGTCGTAATCAAGTATCAAATCTATGAATATCTTGTTTGATATAAGAGTAAATATCTTCAACGCTAAACTCGTATATCAAACTATCCGTATCTGTGTACAGCAGCTTTGCTTTGTTAGAAATTGCGTTTTTATAACTATAGTGAAATTCATATAAAAGGTTTTTGAAATATCTAGAATAGAAAACCTACATAAATGGGTTTGTTTAAATAAACCTCTAATTTATTCATTTCTATTAAGACTAGATCTTTGTCTAACACAGTGCAACTATGAAAATTAGGCTTCGCTATGTAACTACGAGCTCCAAACCGTCCTTCCCATTGTCACTAATTTCACATCTTTCCTTTTCCGTACGTTTTCCATCATTTTCCATAAACCGAATTTATCATATTTTTATAAAAGCATATATCGAAACTGTTTTTGACTGTTGTCTTAATTTCGTATTCAAATCAATGTATTCTTTTAACCAAGGGGCTTGTTTAAACCGAAGAACCTTATGAATCTTTTCAGTTCTAAACCGTAGCTTAAATACATTTTAAATTCTTGTAGTGAATAATAAGTTGAGTTTTGAATATAAAATTGTAAGTAATTTTTTAAGTTTGATTTATTAGAAGGTAATGGTGGTATCATATGTTCAGGCGCCAAAGTTAAGTCCGTGAATTTAATGTAAAGAACTGGTAGTGTAAATCGCATTCAAAATATATCCTACATCAGAATCATCGGGAATATTAAGTATGTCTAAACGTACTATATCTGGACTGGTACCATCTAAAATTCAAATTCTCCATATGGAAGATATTCAGACATTGCAGCCCCATATAAATTATTAACATCAAAATACATTAAATATTTAGAATCGAAATTTGGATCATAATCTGCATTCATATATTTGTTATTTGCTTTAGCATATCTATTCGAACATTGAGAAACACCGCCACGAATTCCCCGTTCTAAAACATTATTTTTCAATATCAGTAAGCAGCTCGAGTTTAACGTTCGTCGTTTTTAACATCGCATCTAGAGCTAAACCAGGAGCCGTAAAGTAGTGAAGCGGATCTAACTTATACGTGAACATACAAGTTTTTCTAAAGTTTTCAAATATATCAGTCAAGAGCAGTACATCTGTTTTTAAATATAGGTCTGAATAGTCCCCTAGCGTTTTTATATTAAATGTTTGCCAAACGTGTTTAGCATGATTGTAGTCTTCATCTGAGATTTCTTCATTGCGCAAACGATTAAAGAATGCTGTTTTACAGGGTAAATCGGTTTCATTGAGACTATCCCAAGAGTTAATGTAATCATAGGGAATATACCTTTACGCGTAAGTAACTGAAACTCATTATCAGTGTTACAATTTTTTCTGGTGATGGATTTTTTATTATCATCTAAGTAGGAAGCTAATTTTTCGATGCTAGATGCCATAAACCTGAATGAATCGATAAATCTAAAACTAACTTTCGTACCTTTTACATATTTTGTAAAAGATATGTATTTTCCTTATTTATTGGTAGAATTTTAACGAACCTGAAAACCCTAACGCAATTTTTAATAATGAAATGCGAATCGTAGCCTGATAAGTTTAAAAACTACCGGTATCATATAAAATTATGATAATTGATGTTGCAATCTTGATGAGCCCCTCGAAATTCACCTGTAAAGTGACAGTGATCGCGAACTCTAATATCATCTATACTAAAAGGTTTATTGCAAATGTGACAGTGAAGGGCAAATTTAAATGCTGACTTTTGTTTTCTGTTAAAGATTCATAGGTTTTGGGTTACAGAAAATTTTATTAGTCGTTTCTGAAATCAGTTTCAATTGAGCAACAAACCATTCTATACAATCCTTTCCGCGATGCAATTGAAATTTGGAATATTTATTATCATACGAGCATTTCAAATATACGCTACACTAAAGGGTATATGCCTTTGGTAAGAGACTGTGTTTAGTATTACCTCCGACTCATTGCATGGTTCTAATATACATTCGAGATCTGCATAAACTACAAATGATACTTTTTATGGATAGTGGAAATGTTTAAATGTTAGATACTTTTCGGATTCTTCGGGTAATCTTATTGAGCAAGTATTCTGTTTTTCCCAATAATTCAAATGACGCTTAAGTAATGCTGCTGTACTAAAATTATTTTAACATCTATAACAAAAAAATTTTCTATGGTGATGTGAAGACAACTGTTTTAAAAATAATTTTACATATCCTTAATCCAAGTAAAATGAAAGTGATTCCATTAGCATTTGTCGAACGAGAATATTGTAAGGATCATTATTTAAAACTAACAGATTAATAGGTTCAATTTTTTTAAAATTTTCACTTAAACAAAATGGTAGTATTTTAGTATTTTCTAAACAATATAGGTTAATTGCGAGATTGTTAAGCTTCTCAATTTTTTTTGTCTTTTAATGCGATTGGAAACTGAATTGAATTGTAGCGTAATACTGAATCAAAATGTGGATAGCTAGATATTCTCTGACTATTTTGTTTAGCAGGATATAAAGCGGAAACCAAGCTCCAAAGAA
The DNA here is from genome assembly GCA_036346225.1 of Platerodrilus igneus. Classification (NCBI taxonomy): domain Eukaryota; kingdom Metazoa; phylum Arthropoda; class Insecta; order Coleoptera; family Lycidae; genus Platerodrilus; species Platerodrilus igneus. The sequence continues at coordinate 55,302 of JARFIW010000057.1, read as the reverse complement.
TGCAATTTGATCGTTATTTATTACATTTACCACAGCTTTTTTTTATAAAGTTCGGAACCGGTATAAACGTTGAACACCCTCCTTTAAGTGGATCATGATTGTTTATATTTACCTTCAAGTGTAAAACTTCTTGGATTGCCCAACCAGAATCCTTTCGCAAAATTCTTCTAATCGCTTCGAAATCTTGTTCAATACGTTCTCCTTATACCACAGCTTGAGATTGGTATTTATATCGATGTGACGATTTGCAGTAGGAAACGTTTTCAAATCTATTTCGCCAGTTGTAGGCTTAACAAAGTTAGCGGCAAATATTACATTAACTTTCAACATTGACTTTTTTAAGCAAGCAACAATCTTGCGTTTAAAACTAGCGAACGCCTTGTCTAAGAACACTAGAGCATCTCTATAACTTAAATTGGTAATAAGTCCCGTAATTATTCGACTTCCAAAACATGATTGTACATCATGCCAAATCAAATTTTTGAGTATGACCTCTAGAAAGCGTTGCATCAACACCTTTACCATGATATTCCAAAGAGCGTTTCAAGTGCCTCAATCGTACAAGGTAGCTTTTAAGATGTGCCAAATTAGATTCCAGCCTACTAGGATTTTCTTGTCGATTGTCTTCGTATACCTTATTTCTAATAGCAAGCTTCAATATACTAATATTTGCTTTGATATCTAAAATATGTTTCGTTATTTCATTCGCTGTTTTAATTAGATTCACGCATTTTACAGTTAATCTCAAAATAGCGCTACTAATGTCGGATACGGTTTCAGAATTCATGATTATATACAAATCAAATACACTACTTAATATGCGTATAGCTCTATTTACTATTTATACAAAAATATAATCTGACATAAGCAAAACAACTGTAAAAAGAATTAGCATACAACATCATTTTTCATTCAGCTGCGTTTACTACAAAACATTTCTTGTTTGCAGTATAGTAATAAAAAACGTTTTATACGACCTTTGATTTATGATGTGTGTACAGAAAATACACTATCATTACAGCGCTATTTTTTTATGGCTACAAATGAAATCTTTAAATAAAAAAACAAAGCAAATTTGAAAAAAGTCTCAGATTAAACCGTTGATGTGGTTTAATAATTTACACGCACTCATGGTTTTTAAAAACCCAGTATTAAAAAAACATTCTGCAGTTTTATCATGTAACAGTGCCTTTAAAGAATTTCTTATTCGACATAAATCGTATATACACATACAAATTACCTATATATGCATATATTACTAGTTAAGGATCATTTGCATTGCATTATTTACACGCACTCATGGTTTTTTTTAAAACCCGATATTAAGAAAAACATTTTCCAGTACGTTGATAGAATTAAAGAATTTTTCTTATTCAGCATAATTGGCGTAAACATACATCTACACAAATTACTATATCCCTATATATATGCATATAAAGTCAATTTTTGTTAATTTTTTATGAAAAATAAATTATGCTAGCAGTAAAATAAAAACGAAATTAATTTAATTTAGGTTTTATTTTATTTACAAGATGTATATTATTGTAATAATAAACTAATTTCTTAGATTAGTGACATATTATTCTGAAAATTCTATGTTGACAGTTAGACCGATCGATCCCTTACTAGTTATGTGTACGTGTTTGTTCGAGCCAATACCTTCATTTAATTGTTTCACTCCATGTGCTTGAAGGTATTCAAAATATCTCAATGGCAATATACTCTTGAACTCTTCTGTTTCCACTAATACTCTTTCTCCATATTTTGTCTTGATTGTTTCCACTTTTAAAACTTCAAACCTCTTATTCACTACAAGATCTTTTGAATTTACATAAGGTTTGCGATATGTGGTTTTATTAAGAGTATTAAAATCCATATTGCTTTTCTTTGATTAATTAAATTAATATTAGGAGCAATCTCCTTATATAGCAGATTACCACCATTTGCGTACTTTGCCAACCCACTTTTCAACCTATCACAAGAGTGAACACATTTTGCATTCAAACCGGCCCATGTGTGTATTTGCAGCCTCTAAACATAAATCAGAATCCACTTTAATTAAACACAATTGACTTGAATGCGATATTTTGCATCTGTCATACTTTATAACTTCTAGCTAGAAAACCAAATTCAAAACATCTACACACATTTTCTCTGCACTTACATTTTTCAGCATACGTGTGTTTTGAAGTATGTATGTTTCATTGAAAGTAATATAAAGCCGATCCTAATTTAAAACGTGCCCACAACTATTTTACATTGAAATGTTTTCACGACTATTTTACATTGAAATTATATAGGGCCGATCCTAATTCAAAACGGTGCAGGTGTATTCTACACATGAAAATCACGTCTGTCGCGTTTTGAATTAGGACCGGCCTTACCTACCTACTCGCACCGTCTAAGTGTTTGGCCTACTACTACTTTTTCCCATACCTATGTTATGTAGTTTTGAACTGATTTTTTAAAACCCCAGGGCATATGTTAACTCGATTTGAAATTTTTAAAATTTTTTCTAAACCGCAAAATGCCGAATGGTGCACCCGCAAGGCTAATAAACGTAATAAAGAATTCAAATGAGTCATGAGAATCGTCATTAGATCCCCTTAACAACCAGTAACTAGTAGGCAGGGTGGGTGGGTGGGATCGATCGAGTGAGGATCGAAGTGAGCCAGAAAAAAATGCTAATAAACGTAATGAATAATACAAATGATTCATGAGAATTGTCATAAGAACACCCCCCCCCCACCCTCAACACCCTACAACTAGTAGGCAAGGCGGAGGGGGTAGGAGGGGGCGGCGATCCTGTGAGAAACGAAGTGCGCAAGAAGTGTCTTGAGAATCGTCAGAATTTACAAGGCACACCACCTTAACAACTGCCAACTAGAAGGCAGGGTGGGGGGATCGATCGAGTGAGGATCGAAGTGGCCCAGAAGGAACCTATTCTATCTACTCACCGTGTTTTACTCCAGTGAAGAATTGAAATTCACGGTTACTAGTTCTTCAATTTTGGAATTGCTAGTGCCCTTCTGGAATACGTCCCGCTGCGGCAGAAAGATTTTGGGTCGCTGGGAGCTTCTTTTCCAATAACACTTCTATCAAATTTATTTTTAATTGTATAATTACAAAAATTGATTTATTTTCTTCTACAACTTGAGCGTTTATGTTCATTAAATGAGATTTAATGGAAGTTGACAAAAATATTCTAAGTTACTATTTTAACAAATCAATAATTAAAAATTAGAATGAGTAGATTGAACAACGAACAATGTTAAAGTTATGAAGTTCGAACACTGACTGGCGATCAGGGGCTCCTTACAGTATTTATGAAGCCTTTCTTCATTTTTTGGGAAAGTGCAGATCTTGCTGTCTGCAGTTTCTCGATAATCATATAATGTCTTATTCTAAGTAAATTTAATTAGAACCGCTTTATGCAGTTTATTTCTGCATTTGCAATATCAGGTTGCCTCTGGAATACAAAGTAGTCGTTGCCTTTTTTATTACTGATATGAACTCTGTTAAACTTTAATTATATAACCTTCATTTAATACAATATAACATGCTATTACTAATACATTTTAATACATTAGTATACATTTTAAACTGGGCCAAGACGATACTCTGAAGTGCTGAATTATTTACGTAACCAGTGATACGAAAGTAAATTAAAATCAATTTTAAAAGTGTACAAATTGTGCAAGTGTGAGCTGATCTATTATAAACGTAAGTAAACAACCACTTAGTAAAAATACAATTTCTAACATAAATAAAACAGGGCTCTGGTTAATCACCTCCTGTTAATTACTCTGGATAATTACATTTTGGTAATTACTGACATGGTAAATGTTCTATTACTGTCTTGTTAATTACGGACATGGAAAATCTTTTATTTACTGATATTCAATTTGAATCTTAAATTGGATCAACTTATGAGATTTTAATAACGATTTGGATAGCATTTTGGTTTTGATGTCGACTTCCAAATTCGACTCTAAATATTCAGACTGGGCACAAAAACCCTTGGGGGATGCAGAGAAACTACAGAGCCATTCCAGATTAGCGATATTGATATAATTTATTACTGAAAACTGTTTTAATTCAATATTTTTAGTATATGTAAGAGTCAACAAAACAGTAGTTTCATTGATCAATTTATGAAAGGTATTAGGCATCTTGAAACGTTTCAAAAAGTCTCTAAATATAAACAAAAAAGCTAGTTTTGCTGGCTTCGATTTCTTAAATCTGGTATATGTAAATATTCTGAAAAGGGAAAGATTTTAAAAGTTGTAAATATTTAATCATTATATTGTGTATTGTAGAATTGCTTTATTTAATTGAATCAGCTAGTTGAGGCAAAGAAAATCCATAAATTAACATTTCACATCATAGGTGCTTGATTAATATAAAGGGGCTGGAGAAATATCACAGCATTTTATTCCAAATCGTAGGGGCTGAAGGGTTATCACAGCAATATATATATATATATATATATATATATATATATATATATATGGTCCCGGCAAGACCAAGATAGAAGTTCAAGTCCTGTCCAAGACTTTATATTTTCCATCTTTCAATTACTAGCTCGATTTGAAATGATCATTTGGGCTTTGCATAAAAGTCTAAGTTATTATTTCATCTTATTCACTGTAATACGATAGTATTTATCAACTTACCTTGTGTAATTAATTACCCAAAATATTTATATATATACAGGGTGAGTTTTTAGTGTGGCAACGGTCGATTACTCAGTTATTATATAAGCTACGTAAACAAAATTTGGAGGCATATTAGCCATATCTAAAGTGCACATTTTAAAAATATTTGGAAGCATACAGGGTGTCTCATAATTCCAGGGCATATTAACCTTATATTTTTTTAAATGAAATACCCTATGTATTATTACATTTTTGAAAAACCCATAAAAAAGCTTTAATTTGATATCAAGTTGTATCTGTCTATTCCTTTTAGTTTTTGAGATATTCAACTGTTTTTATACAAAATGTCCCTGATTAGATGCATTACCACTGCACTAATACACAACTTATGTTAATTTTCAAGATTCAGAAAATTTTACTTTATACCATAGTATATTTGTTATTACCACTTTTTGAAATTTCTTTACAGTATACAGGGTGTGTCAGGTTTCGCAAAATGCAATTTTTAAATTTTTTTTTAAATGGCACCCTACCAATTTTATTGCTTTAATGGATAGTTCATTAAGTGTCCTTTCATTTTTGTTAGGCATTCCCTATACCTAAATCCATCACTTTCTGAGATATTTTTGATTTTAACGTTCAGTTACGACTACTAATAAATTCATCAACATCGACAAAATATACTAGCTCAAAATTTACTACTATAAGTATTTAATACTTCAGGCTTAACCAAAATTATTTCAGTAAATGTGAACTAACAAAGACAAGTTTAATTATTCGAACGACAGTGAAATTAGTCGAGCGACAGTAAAATTTAGTTAAACGACAATAAAACTTAACTCGAGTCCCACGTTTCGGGCGACAGTGTTATAGAATTTCTACTTTTTGGTTAATTATGCAGAGGGTGGCTTCAGTTAAGGTTACATAGAGCCAAACAGTGTTACCAAAAAGAATTATATAAACACGCGGACTAGTCTCGGGGTCTATTCCTGCGGAGGCATGCGATGGGGGGGTCTTTTATTAATTAACTTGTCTTTATACAATTTTAGGGCGCCACTTCGTCACAGACATAAACACCAAAAATAATCTTCTTAAAGAAAGACGTACATAAACCTTAAGAGAATCAACTTATACCTGAAGATAGATACTCAACAACAGTGTATCTTATGCACTTAAACCTTGTTGCTAGAATTTTCAGAAATAAAAGTATTACCTTGTTTGCAGATATGTAATAACGTTATTTCAAGCTCTTGTATATACAGAAAATTAGTGAAATAAATTAATCAAACAAATTCATCAAATAAATGAATCAAATAAATTAAAGACAATCAAAATTATCAGACATGAAGTAAAAAGGTAGTATCGATGTTGCATTTAGAAAAAAGGCAGTTACTAGTGGGCGAAGCCCATCATAAAATTAATATTTCATAACATTACACAAATGCTTCAAGCAAAGATCTTTGTTCTCGGCTCACAAGGATAAGTTAAAGGTTAGCTTATCATACAACTCATGTGTACTACATACATGTAGATGTTTAAGTAAACATGCAAGTGCAGGTGTTTACCTGACAGATGTTAAACCAACATGTGCCTTAATTGACTCTATATAAATTTAACAAATAATACAAAAAATTTAGCCAAACTATTTAACATATTTTAAATAAAGTGATTTTATTTTTACCAACTCTTCTATTCTTGTATTAAAAACACTAAAACCATTCAGAAATCGTCAAGCCAACCGTCCCACTTATTTTCTGTGACACATAATTTATATTAATAAAAAAGCTTTTACACGTTTGGGTATGAAACTATGCTACAACTTTAAGATCGTTTCTCAGGAAACTTTTATACATTTAAAATTTAGAAAATTATTGAATTTTCTCAAAACAAATCATTTAGAGAATTATCTATCCTCCAAGTAAGCTTAATTCTTGTTCGGGTCAGTATTTGATATAACAAATTATAATGTACTCACCAAGTTCAAACACTTACTACCCCTGCAGATTACAGGCACGTACAACTCAACCACCATACAAAGGAATACATCATGTCGAAAGTTTATTGATTTCTATACAAATTAAAGATGAAGTTTATAGCTGGAAATACATGTAGGACTATATGCGGACTTGCTTGCGTTTTACTTCGACCTTATTGCTTCGGATTGTCTTCAATTCATTTAACTTCCCTGTTTTCCATACTCCAGGCGACATGCCTCTGCTACGAATCCAACTTTGGATGCTTAATCTTGGTAGGGACCATCCTACCACTTTTAAATTATGTTTTGCGGACTACATCTGCTACAATAATGGTCGATCAAGTACGTCAGTCAGCTGCTTCCAAGCTCACGCGCATGACAGCACGGATCGATAAACGGGTCGACTACATTTTCGCGCCTGAATCACGGCAATCCTTCGAACATATAGGAGTTTAACAATTGCCTATACATTCATAAAACAATTATTGCCTATATATGAAATGTTACAAGTTTTTCACTAAATCCTTTTGCACAATTAACATTAGTTAACAATTTCTCGAGAACCAATACCTGTGGTTGCTTATAATAATCAGCAGGTTTAAGTACAGTTATTTTTTTCATCATTAGGTTTTCAACCTTGAAATTGCTTGGATGTGTACCTCCATTGACTTCTATTCTGAGCTAGTCTGCACATTTTCCTGAAATTCTTACAGGCTACAGCTTTCACAATCTTTGTGCAATAGTCTAACCTAGGTCTACCTCTACCTCTTTTTTTCCTATCTCTGCTTCTATTATATTCCGCACTATTCCCTCATGCCTTAGTATGTGGCCTCTCATTTTATCTCTCAAATTTTTTACTATTTTCCACAAACTTCTATCTTCCCCTACCATTTCTAGTACCTCTTTGTTCTTAACGTTGTCTGTTCATGATAGATTCATTATACGTCTGTAGCACCACAATTCAAAAGCTTATATCTTTTTCCTGTTTGCTCTCCTACTGTCCAGGTTACACAGCCGTACAGTGATGTGGTCCATAAATATGTTTTAAGCAATTCTTGCCTTGTTTCTGTGTTTGTTGTTACAGAAGTTGTTTTTTCTTGTTAAATGTAGCACGACCTTGTGCTAATATTTGTTTTATATCTTTTGCGCTCTTCCCATCTTTCGTTATTTAGCCTCCTAGGTAGCAAAAATACTTAACGTCTTGTAAGTTACTTAGTTTTTATTTATTTTCCCTCCTTTTCATACTAGCACTTTAGTTTTATTTTTGTTAATTTTCAAACTGTATCTCTCTGTTAAAATTGATTCTTATGCATTAAAATCAGCGTCTAACACTTCCTTGTTAGATGCTAGTATCATCTACAAATCCAAGCATATCAATCTTTTTTCCTTGCATAATAATTCCAAATATCTTTCTGCATTTGACAGTATTCATTGCCTCTTCGGCGTACAAGTTAAAAATTAATAGGGATAGGGCACATCCCCGCCTCACCCCTTTCTTAATATTTACTTCTCTACCTTCCTGCTCTAATTCTATTACCGCGGTTTGCTCTTTGTATAAGTCATGTGCTATCCGTCTATCCCTAAAGCTCATTGCAGTCTATTTGGGTATTTCGAACACTTTGTTTCATTTCATTGTTGAATGCTTTTTTCAAATCTACAAAGCCTATATACCTGCTTTCCCCTTTTTCTATTGTTTTGTCCATTATCGCCTTCAGAGCCGAAATAGCCTCCCGGTGTTGTCCTATTTTGCCTATCCAAATTGATCTTCTCCTGGTATTTCTTCTGCTCCTTCTTCCATTTTGTCTTTGTATAACTCTAGTTAATACTTTTTCCAAAATTTTCACATCTATCCGAGCCTCTCTTTTTTAGTATAGTGACTATGATATGTTTTTGAAATCTTTGGGTGTCATACATATAGCTTACAAGTTGGAAGAATAGTTCTGTTACTGCTTGTCCAACGGCTTTTAGAGTTTTTGCTTGCACCTTATCTGTACCTGGCGCCTTACCATTTTTCAGGCCCTTTATTGCTATTTCAAACTCATCTTTAGGTAGAGGATATTGCAAGTCATCCTTGTCAATATCTGATTCCTGTTCTCATGCTCTTAGTTCCTCTCCTGCATACAAATTTCCTATATATTCTTGTCATCTATCAACTTACTCTACATTTTCTATAATGACGTTTCCTGTCGCGTCCTTTATATATTTGCTCTACGGTTTTATATCCCTAATATTCATTCTAATTAGTTTGTATAATTTGCCTGTCTTTCCTATTTCTATCTTAGTTTGTACCTCATTGCACTTTTCATCAATCTATCGGTCTTTAGCTTTCCTGCATTTGCGAATAATTTTCCATTTTATGGCTTTGTATCTCAGTTTTCCTATTTCATCTGATCTATTTTTGTATTTTCGTTTTTCTTCTATTACATTCATGATATCCTTTTCTATCTATGGTTTCTTATTTTCTCAAAGTCTGAGTGCTTTTCGTTCCTTTTTTTCAAATGTTTATATTTATGAGCGACCTTCATAACTACGATGTTGTGGTCAGTGTCAATATCTAGTTCTAGGTAGTTCTATAGTATTTTACTTGATTCCTAAACCGTTGTCTAACAAGAATGTAATCTATTTGATATCTTCTTACATCTCTTGGCATCTTCCACATGTATTGCTTTCTAGCATGATGTTGAAATAATGTGCTTGTGATGATTAAATTGTTCTTGTTGCAAAACTCTACCAGCCTATTTCCCATGTCGTTTCTCGTGTCTAAACTAAATAAACCTACTACCGCTCTTTCCTTACCCTCGCCTACCACTGCATTAAAATCCTTTGTAATTATTAAATTTTCATGTCCATTTACGTATCTTAGTATGTCTTCAACATCTTTGTAGATCGCTTCTATTTCTTCCTCACTGTAGCTAGAGGTGGCATGTATACTTGTATTATTACTGTATTCACCAGTTTAGATTCTAATCTAAACATGAGTACTCAATCGTTCTTTTGTAAATAGTTTTCTACACAGTGCCCTATCTTTTTTAGCATAACTATCCCCACACCAGAATTTCCTTCTTCTGCTCCTGTATGAATTACCCTAAAGTTTTCACTCCAAAAATCCCTTGCCTCTGGCCAGCAAACATCGCTGATCACTACTATGTCTAGTGCTAACCTATCCATTTCGATTTTCAAGTTCTCTAGCTTATCTTTTTGCTTCATACTTTTGATATTTCACGCTCCGACTCCCTAACTGTTCCCTGCCCTTCTTTAAACATCCTCTAAAGTAGTCCTTTGCTGGTGATTCGAATTGTGGACTATTTTAACAACAGGTATGCCTGTGACTACTATGCCCAAGGTCCAGGTTCAAATTCCGATACGGTTCACTTGAAAGATATTAGGCGAGCATTTTGCACAAAAATACGCCCTCGTTCGGATGAGAGGTAAAATGGAGGTCGCGTGTATGAGTGTTGTCACGCACGTTAAAGATCCCTACCTTGCTTGCAACAGGAGGGTGGCAAATGAAATAACCTAATGGCAAAAATCTTGTTTATAAATTTAAAAAAATTCTCAAGTTATATTTCTATATAAATGCACGATATTTTTTAAATCATCTAAAAAGTCAGATATCGATTTGGCTAACTGTATGTCATATGATTAAGCGGCCGCCACTCGATTTCAATTAGCTTCAAGGCTATTATACAGTATTCCCACCAGAAAAACGCAAAGAACACGGCAACAACAGATCAGTTAGGTAGTTCTGGCACTGGTGCGACACTAATAATACTACAGTCGCGAATATCAAATTTTGTGTACAAACGCAGACTGCTACCGGAGTAAATTAATTCCACACCAAGCTAGAGAGTTCAATCGGGAGAATTAGCCTTTTATTCATCAGGAAATCTAATTTAACAACATCTTACCTTTCGAAGTTTATACTTGAGACTGATTTCCATATTAATAAAAATTAAAACGATAGTTTCGGTTAACTAAAATAGCCATCTCTGCATTATATTTAGTAATAAAAGTACATATAAGTATCTATATCATTAACGGCCAATTTGTGCAATATTCTAAGATTACCCCAGCTGGAAAACGTTTTCTAGGATCTAAGCAAGTCTACCATATAGTAAAAATTACTATTACTTATATATTAATACAATTTACATAACTGTAGTTCAACTTTTTAAGAATCCCCTAAATTTAGAAAAAAAACTGTTGTTATATTTAAGACATAAGGACCATTTATTTATACATATAAATATCTCAGATCAGTTAAAAGTTTGTTATTGACTGACCAAAGGGGTGTTTAATCATAATAGCGTCAACCATAATTGTTGGTCTTAGTGATTCAAAAGCTTAAGCCTCATTTGAAGGATCAATAATTCAGTTCGAAAATAAGGAGGAAAATAATACTCACTACCTATTTTGTTCACGATCACTAAATTACATAACGTCAATCAGGTGTTAAGTATTCGTATGCGCCATCTAGTCATTATCCCTTATTAGTTCTAAGGTAGACTTAAAAAGACCTACCGAATAAATTTCTAAACTTTTAAGAATACTCGAACAATGTTTTTCCTGGCACGCAGGATACAGATAGGAATTGAATTTGGTATAACTATAAGCGCCCTCTGCCAATACCTATAGCAATTGTCAAATGTTATGCAAAGGTTTCCACATTTCATAGCTTTCGTACTATGGTTATAAATCTCATTTTTATAAATACCCACAGTTTTTGTTGTCTTAGTAACAAGGCGTCGCCGTGGATCAATGTAGTAAGCGTAAGACTACGGATCCCAAGGTCCTGGGTTCGAATCCCGACACGGCCGACTGCTTGAAAAATGTTAGGCGAGCATTTTTCACAAAAATACACCCTTTGCTCGGATGAGACATAAAATGGAGGTTCCGTGTGTGTGTGTGTGTGTGTGTGTGTGTGTGTGTGTTGTCACGCACGTTAAAGATCTCTACCTTGCCTGAAACGGCAAGCGTTCGGCAAAATGTAGTACTTTCGGGTGGAGCATTGGAAATGTAAAAGCTATGTCTTATTAACAAATATACCATGTTACCAGATTTTGATGTATTTGTTTTTTTTTATTCCAAGTGTTGGCGACGCACACTTGTTGTGTGGTGTTGTTATTTGATATAGTTTCATAAATACGTTTCTGTAGTTAGGTTTTATATATCGTAACTCACAGGCAGAAAAGTGATTAAAAGTCTATTAAAGCAGGAATGCCTACATCAAAGTAATTATGGTTGAATCCTGAACTAGTCAGCGTGGGGATGGGTATACTCACCAAGTACAGAATAACTTGAGAAAAGGAAAGAAGGAAAAACATTAGCCAAAGGCGAGTCGAGCTTGCAAAATTAGGTTTCGAGCTGCCATATGGTTCAAACATAATTTCCGTTATTAATTCTTATTTGAACTACAGCCATTCTTCAACTACTATTGAATTAAAACACACTCTTATACAAAGAATGAACAAGAAAAAGTTTTTCTAACAGTGACAGACAACAAGTTTCTTGTTGCTAAGCTACCCATCATCTTATTTTCTTCGCCAACTAATTTCTAACAATTTTTATAATTCAACTTCAAAGAAATTATCTCCTAAGTAGATCTCTGAATTGTTCTACATTTCAGGTACAAAATATGAAGTTTTCATTGTTTAAAATTTTACAATACAATAACATGCCTTAAATACTAAAATTGATGAACTTGCGTTAATTTCGATAGCTACTGATGGTAGAGAAATGTGGACATGTATACGAAATAACATTAAAATAAACAAACAACAAATTACCTTTGAGGTTATAACGAAGCGAAGCAAATTTATATTCATGTGGCCGTACAAACGGATAACGATAAAAACAAACTGTAGAATGCCTCCGTCTTATACGAAATACAAAAGTCGACTCTTCTATGTGGTTCTACGTAGAACATGCAGTGATGCGGCCTTTTACAGCGAAAAATCGATACTGCTATGCTTCGTGCGTTTTCCAAAGGGGATAAGAATGTTCTTGCATAGGCGAAGAGCAGAGTTTATTAATATCGCGGCACTTTGTACAGACAAGATGCTTGAAGTAATAAACAGTATTTTTGAATAACAATTAATATACCGGGTGGACGCAAATAGTCAACAAATTTCAAGGGAAAATAAATCTAGCTGTAAATTATGTACAATATAAGCGGAACATACATTAAGCGGTAAATTATATACACTATAAACCGAACAAAAATTATATCACGAAATCGTTTTTTTGTAATTACATTTACAACTTCTTTAATTATTGTTACTCTGTTACGTTCATTTACGGCCGATAAATTAAAAAACACATCGATTCCGTTTCTACTCTTCCATACGTTAAAAACCTCCTGTATTATTACCTTTTTATAATAAATACGGTTGCGAATAATTTTCAATTTCAATCTATCTACTCTAAAACGACGAGTTTACGCTATAAATTCTATAGTTGGCACCTTGTTTTGAGTATCCGTTAACTGGCTACACATTACTATAGCGTAAAATTAATGCTTATACTGCTACGACCGAAAGACTCCTTGAAATAGTGTACTGTATTATTTGATAGAGCTTGGGTCGAGTTTTTAATCTCCTTTTTGGTATGTTGATAACGCGAGGATTGAAGCTCAAATTCTTGTTATTTAAACAATTTCAATTTCATTCTGCAGTTCGTCCTTATATGTATTTTTCTAAACTACTCGTTCTATTACTCCAAGAGCGATGCGCGTTTTTTTATTTTTTATTTTTTAATAAAAAGTGTAGATTTTGGGTGTATCGGTAAGTGAAGGCGGCTCCGTGGCGTAGTGGTATGTGTGTGACTACTAGTCCCAAGGTCCCGGGTTCAAATCCCGACACGGTCCGTTGGAAAAATGTTAGGCGAGCATTTTTCACAAAAAACACCCTCGTTCGGATGAGAGGTAAAATGGAGGTCCCGTGTTTGAGTGTTGTCATGCACGTTAAAGACCCCTACCTTGCTTGGAACAGCAAGGATTCGACAAAATTCAAAATTTTCCAGGTAAAAAAAACTTGCTTCCTGGCCAATGTAGTACCTTCGGGTGGAGCATTGGAAAATCACATATAATGTATCGGTAAGTGCTCCTGAGTTATAAATACTAGTAAGACTCTCATTCTAGCTCTTAGCTGGAGGCCAAATTGTTTTACGTAGGTTGATTATTCTTCTTATGTACAACCAACTGCGCTGGAATGTGTTTCGCTGTTGCAGTGAGTGTCGCAGCGCTCAATATCTGTCGACCGTGATGACGCTACATCTGGACACGAGCACCATGACGCTTCGCTGACTTACCTCCGTGGATGCAATGGGCACACGATAATAGCTGGCACTTGGAGCTATATTGTATTGGTCTTCCTATATCTCGAGAGCACCTCTTTTCTTCCTACTTTTGTTGTTCGTGCGTCACTGGTGCTCCATAGTACTTCACTATATGATTATTATGATTTGTTCTACCGTAAATAATATTTCTTTTTACTTTAAAACCCTGGTGTTATGAGCAAGTATAAACATGGAATTTTTCTTATCTTTCTTTTATTAATGAATACTAAATGTTAAACGAAATGCGCACTTCGTACGTAAATTTTTAAAATCTGTTTTTATAATATAACTATTTATTTATTTTTTTTGTTGATTCAAACCTAATTTTTTTTTAATTAATTTTCACTGTAAATTAAAAATCGATGACGATGTACTTTTAGGTGTTGCTAGGAATTCCCCTCACCACAATTGTAGTTAGCACGGTATTTCTACGTTTCTTGTGTTCTGTTTCGTCATCGTAATTCGTGCGGGTCCGCACTTTAAATATCTTTTATATTTGTCTGACCCGCACGCTGCATAACGTAGCAACTCTAGGCATATTACAATTTTTTATGGGTCCTTCAACCACCAAAAACGTTTCTTTTTTTGCTAGCACAGTAATTAAATGCGCATATGTTTAATTCTGAATCAGACAGTGCCCTATATTTACTTTAAAATGTGAATCGCTTTAACCTCCACCCATGAGTCTGATTTAATTCATATTTTTAAATGTCAGATTATCCTATTAGTGTTAAATCCACTACATATTAGCCCTTATATACAAATTTTCATCCCATAATTCACCATATAAAGCCCCACCTGATTCATAATAATAATAAAAATTCCCGTAACCTGCATCGGTAAATGTTTCAACTCTAGGTAATTTTTATTTTATTGAAAATTACATTTTAATTTTTAAACTTTTTTTATACCTATTATATAAAAATTAGTTAGTATTAGTGACAGAACGTTTAGTTGTAGAAGAAGTGTTAAGGATACCTGAGCGTCTCTGACATATAAAAACAGTACGTTCTATATCTAGCAGCAATGTTTTATGTTCTTTGTAAATAAGTTTGACCCTTTTTTGGTTCTACTGATCTAAAAGAAGTATATAAATTTACGCATTCAACTCTATATCGTTTTCTGGCTCTTATTAATAGAATTATTCAATGATCACGAATCTAATCTATTAATTTCTTCTGCTGAAGAATGCGTTTTTATACACCTACTGCTGCCTCAGAGCAGTTAATGCACTTATATACAGCTTTACTTGCAGTGCTTACATGTATTCCCATAAAATCACCAGCAGTAATAAAGAATAAGCCTGTTGCTAAATATCTTATGGTTAGTAAAACCATTAGCGAAGGTGAAAGCGTATGATTTCTAACAATAATATTCACTATAAACATGTTTAAAATGGGTCGAACCTATTTATTATCTGTCGGTGGGAAACGCAATCGCATCGTTAACGTAATTCATAATATATTCAACACATTGCTTTGATATCCAGATTTTCCTCAAGAAGTCATATAGTTTCCCACCTTTCAAAATGGTTTATTCTGGCTTTGATTATACGCATTCGTTAGGACGATTAATTTTTTGTACATAATGAACAATCATCATCATCACTTAAATTATCCACAAATGGGACATCAGCTGTGAACTTTGAAGTAATCCTCATTGGTTGATAATTATTGAAAATATTATAGTGTACATTTTGATATTTGAAGGTATTTGGTCGAATAGCTCAGTAACCACTTGCAGGTTTCTGAACACACTCTGTTATGTCAGAATTTATTATATAATGCGCGCATGTGTAGGAACGATCTGTCGAGTTGACAAGGGTTAAAAGACTTTGTTTGAGATTTCAAGATGGCAGGTTGTAAAATTGCACTTGGCAGCTTTTTTATTAAAAGATTATGTTTTATGTTTATAGTGTAGTTGGTATTTAAGGTAATCTGATTACATCTGTTAATTTCAGCCTTGTTTTGCACGTGATGTTGATACTTATTGTAAAACCGTTAATTATTTAATCATTGAAGAACATATTTCTATGATTACCTGTTGTTTTTTTGAGATTGATGTATACAATGCTGCCTTGCCGGTTGTTTTACTTGTGATGTTTAATATAGATGAATAATTTACGATTTTATTGCACGCTTGTAAGTATAAATGAGCATGACTTGGTTTAACATCTAAAAATTAATATTTATTTATTTTAATTGTTCATTTAGTATCTAAATCAGGGTAAAACTAATATTTGTTTATTTGAAATAATGTTTATTTAGTATTTAATACCAAGCCGTAACTCCAATTGCATTACACCTGTACACAATCAATAGTAACTGTACCCTTACTGTGATTTTACGAGCAGGTAATGAAAAATTACCAACACATCATTCCTTAAATATATTCAATCAAATTATTAGGCAGGCTTGCATAAGAACAAAATTATATTTCAATGTTGTATTTGTTTTGGGTTTTATTGAATTAACCACCACCACGCTGTTGTGTATTTTTTGTTTGTAATTTGTAATGCCGCGATGTGTTTAATTTTCACAAAACACGTTTTAACCGATGCAGTCATAATAAATAATTTTTAACGTGTGCTTATTAGATTTCATATATTTAACTAACATGCATTTATACAAACATTTAGCGCCTGAATTTCGGCTTGTATCTGTGCAATAAAATTTTGATATGTATTTGCTGTCTACATGTTTTATAATGTTTTGATGTTTGTGATGCATTTGACATTTTTATTTTATGTGCAATTGTTTTTATTTCAGCATATTAATCACATTTACAACTGCACTGCTCACATCTCGGTCTAAACTTAATTATAGTTTGTTGCTTTGTTTATGCTATTATTTAGCCGATGTTCCTATATATTTAATTAGTATTCAACGTTTGTGATCATTGTTGTGATGTAATTAAATTGAACCTCTTGTATGATCGACCATCTCGTGCCTTTCGCGTTTGCATTAATAACTATGTTGGAAATAGTTTATTCAATAATAAGCGCCTTTTTAATCATGCGCAATCATACCATAAGTTTATTTCGGTGATTCATGTCGTCTTGTCAAGGTACTTGTAGTTATACTCTTTGCAAATAATCGGAAGTCGGCTAGCTTTTGTGAAATATTTTATAACACAAACTGGAAACTGTTAATGTATGTATATGGGCGCGTGGTGATAGAGCCTTGTTGAATATTACTAACATTTTATGACCGTGCGGAGAAGAACATTGGTAGTCAAGGCAGATTTTACCTTCCTGAAGTCCTCCCTCTTCAACATCAGCTGAGTAGTATATGTTATCCGACCTCAATACCTAACAGAAGAGACTAGCTGGTTTACCCCAACGTTTCTTCAGTTATCATGTGTGGTATGCCTGTGTAACAGTTGACATCCCGTCAATTTCAGTGTTGGTGATCTGGGTACTTCTACGTTACCAGTCCTTGTTGAGATGTGCCAAATGCAGTTGGAAGTGTGAGGGCAGTTTGAGGTTTTCTCTGCCGTGCTCTTTCCCCAATCGCCCAGGTTGATTACGGCACTGTTTGCTTTAAATGTCATTTTTCTATGCTTTCATGCAAATTATCTATTTTTTGGTTATTCTTTTGATTAAAAGTAAAGTTAGGTAAATACTGTAGTTTTACTTCAAACCTTCCCGTCTTAACGCCATGTTCCCAGTGTGAATTTGGATCACATGACAACAACACAACGAAGGTGTCTTCGAGCCACTGCCACTAGATGTTAGATCATGGAGCCCGGTGTTGCAGTCTCTAAAGGGCGTTTGGGTCAGTCTTCAGGTCGATTGCACTACAACTTAGTTCACAAACTGAACTATAATTGAAAACTGGAAATTGTATAGAACCTAGTTTAAACTCTGATCTTAGTTTTAAACTGGAATTGAAAAATTAGACCTTACACGAACGTCTTTAAATTGCTTTATATTGTATTCAGCAGACGTATTTTTGTATGTATCTTGTTCTAGCGTAGAGCAGTACATAGAGCAAGACAATTTTTTTCTGAGAGTTTTCGTGATGTACCGCAGTGAATCATATGCCAGCTTTACCGGTTGCGACTACATTGGCGTAATTCAACGCCAATAAAAACTATTCATTAGTCAAATGGTTCAATACATAAGAATGTGCACATCAATGTGCTACGTACATTGACGTAGCCTAGAAATAAAACAAAAAAAAAAGAAATGGACCGAGCTCAATCGGCGAGTGGGCGGAATATTATACCTACAACAAAAAATAAGGAAGGCTTGAAATAAAGAAAGAAAAATTATACCCACTCATTCATACCAAAAACGCAACATATCAACAAAATAAACCTATAATTAAACACAATATGTACACGCAATAAATAATTACACACAAAACTAAAAAAAATATCAACCAAAAGAACAAATCATTTCTTTTTAAACGGTGAGCTTCCAGTTTTAGGTTACTCCCTAGATTGAGCTTCAACAAAAAAAGAAATTAAGCGAAATTACCCCTCTAAAACCAACAGCTCGAAATCAGCATGGTAAATCTATAACTAAGTATATACATCTAATCGCAATAACATTTTCAAACATGCCAGCAAGCCTTCAAATCATTTTCACCTTAATAAGTTGTACACTCTTAGTTATTTAAAGCAAATAGTAATCCATTCATATAGTGTCAATAAATCGCAAACTAATTCACTAATTGTCGTCTAAACGGACAAAATTTAGAAATGCATGAGCTTAAACCGGAAATCTCAACCGATAAGGTCGCAATTGTAAATGATGGAGGAAGAAAACACTCACCCTCGAAGTTGCTGACGTCGGGGTTGTGTCACTAGCTGGTCCACGGCAACGAGTAGGTGGGCCTACACTCAGAAAGAACGCACTTGGTCTCCCATTACAGAAAGGGAGGACCAATCATTGTGGCTTTAAGGCCACCGGAAGAAGCTAAAGCAATTACCAGTAAAAATTAGTTTAATTTCGAATAAAAATACAATTATCTAAAAACCCTAAAAAGTAGCACACCGTATTGCGTGCGCAAAATTTTCATAACAAAAAACGGAAACAACCAAACATTCCTACACGTATCTCCGTTGTGTAGATTGGAAAGCAAATAAAATCAATTTCGTTCAGCCAGTGACCAGAGTTCAAAATAATATTTCTATTCAGAATTAACCTGAAAAAACACAGTTTATATTGGGATAATACGCAGCTTTAATTCGACGAATTCTTCCGACGGAAAACAATTATCGGATACTTGGAATACGTTATCGACTATCTGAGTATAGCGTAAACTTTACGTTAGGGAATTCTGGGAGGTAGAATTTAATCTTAATTAGCGTATTCACCAAGTAAAGTATACAGGATATTTAATTTATCGAATAAAGTTTTGTTTTAGAAGCAAAGTGGATTTTAGTTGAAAATTTTTAGCCAGGGTATTTCTTTTTAATTATGAATCGACGATATTATTTCACCGTAGACATGGAATTTAGATAAACAGATAATTAATTAGCAACGGATTTGAGTTGAAAATTATTGTAAATAAAATAACCAATTAAAGCAGAAAATGAACGTAACAAATCGAATGGTAATTGAGTAGAAACCATATTTCAGAAAAACATTGCTCAGGTAATGCAACATCCATGCAATTAACCACATTATTCCGTATCACGAAGTTTGATGTAACATATTTATGAACCATCCTTATATAAATAAAATTTATGTGAATTTGTTTGCATTGCATAAGTGGAATTTACAATAATATATATGAGTGCATTTAAATGAACAATTTGCATTCAACTTAGGTCGTTATTATACAAAATACGCTTTAAAACGTAATGTTTTGGCATAACAGCGAACGATCATTTACATGTAGCTCATGTAATTATTCTACATCGCGCAAAAACGGCTTGCAAAGACATGCGCAGTTACATATTAACGAACGATTGTATGTATGCAATGTATGTGCTTATACTACACCCCAAAAAAGTTGTTTACAAATCCATATGCGGTCGCACACTAACGAACGTCCATTTGCATGTAATTTATGTAAATATTCTTCATCTCAAAAAGGCCATTTGGAAGTCCATACGCAGTTACACACCAAGGAATTTTCATTTGCGTGCAATTTATGTAATTATTTTGCATCACAGAAAAGTAGCTTACAAAATCATATGCAAGCGCATAGTAACGAACTACTATTTAAATACAAATTCTGTGATTTTTCTGCACCGCTTAGAAGAACATTGCAAACTCATATTAAGGTACACACTAATAAACTACGCTTTTCATGTTATTTATGTGCTTATGCTGCATCCCTGAAAAGTACTATTAAAATTCATATTCGGTCACACACTAACGAACGTCCATATGCATGTAAGTTATGTAATTATTCTGCATCACAGAAGGGTCACTTGCAAATCCATATACGGTCACATACTAACGAACGACCATTTACATGCCATGTCTGTATGTATTCTACATCGTGTAAGGGCTACTTACAAATACATATGCGAAGGCATACCGATAAACGACCATTTTTATGCAGTTTATGTAATTATGCTGCATCACGAAAAAGTGCGTTACAGAGTCATATGCGGACGCACACCACGTTATAATATATATATATATATATATATATATATATATATATATATATATATTGCTACCGTGAAAATTTCTTAAGACTTCCTCGGCAGGCCTCAGGTCTCCGAAACTATCGAAGTATATCACCGTATTGGCCCTTTTTTTATAACCGATCCAATGCGTGCCCGGACCGGATCCATCGCCTACATTTATAATGCCACTTTCGTTTCGCCACGACGGTGCTAAGCTTCCGTCGCGTCTTTTAACGGAAACTCGTCTCGCATGTACACGCCTCAAAAATACGGAACACCTTTAGCATATTTGTGCAAATCGAGATCGGTCGATGCGCGCATGGGCGGTGTAAGGGTGGTGGTGGCGAGCTTAGCTTTCCTCGACACCGTCGAAGTCATCCGTTTTTTGAATTCCCTGGATAAGGTTTCAAGTACAAGGCGCTACCTTTCTTGTGAGGCTTTAAATACAATCCGTCGTCGACTTTTTTCTCTTCCATGGCTCTGTTGTGACGCGCGTTCTCGTCGAAATACCTCTTTGCATTTTTGGCCGAATTGATGGCGTTTGCAACGTTCGACGCTCCGCCGGCCAGTGCTCCGAGCGCCGAAAGACCCGCAAATATCGCAATCAAGGGCAATAAGCCACCTCGCTTGGGCACCGGTATTATGCGCGGTACTTTAATTTTCGAACGACCTCCCATCCTGTTGACTATAATTTTTGCGGCATTCATCGCGCTCGAAATGAGACGATTATGCGAAGCATCTCCGCGCCCTTTACTCTTGATGCTTTGTTTTCTTATTTCTTTAGATATTTTACTTATAAGATCGCCTCTGAAGGAGCATTTTCTGCCGACGTTGCCGTTATTGTCTTTGAATTTACCTGAGCATCGACGTACTCGACGTCGTCATTTTTGTCGTCGTCGTCGTTGTCGTCGCTGTCGACGATCCAGTTTCGCAACCATTTTCTTGTCTATTCCCATTCCTAGTTTGCGTTTCGCTTTCATTGCAGCTGTTATGCACAACGCTGCGAGCTTCTCGGACCACTTAGAATCTTTGGCCTTGACTCGCCGCCAAGCCGCTTCTTGCAAGAGCTTGTCGGCCTCGTGCCTGCGCTCCACGTCTTTGTGATGCGAATACGCGATGTCGTGCTGCTTGCACGCTTAGTCTAGAGGATTAATACCTTTGTCTCCACTGTTTAAACGCTCTTGCAGCCTGGTTCCGGGACCGCAGAAGTTATGACCAGGAAGGTGCAGTTCGAAGGGCAATTTATTTAAGAGGTTGTTGAACAATCCTTCACCCCCGTGTACCAACATTGACTAACATCTCTCCTGCAATAACGTAACAATTTAAATATATATATAATATGTCCCTGAGTTAAAGTTGGCTTCTGTTGAAGTCCATCAGTGCTACCGATGGCCCCTTTTAAGGCAATCAAGGGAGGGCACGCCTTCCAAATGGCTAGAGCCCCCTTCAAGATAGTTAAAGATGGTGACGGCTCCGGTGCTGTTGGCGGAGCATGGACATCCGCTCGTTCATTCAGGTTCGTGGGCCTGCTCCAGGGTCGTATCAGATTCCTATATGTAGCGGAACGATAAGGAATAGGTTAATTAGGTGAAGACAAACAAAGATAAGCAAAAATGAAATCTACATAATAAAAATGAAGATACGATACCAGACATGACCGCCCTTCTCGATGTTCAAAGGCAAACGGCCACGTTATAGTCTCACGGAAACACTTCTCTCCCTTTTTGTCCCTACTCCACTCGCGTCGCGCGATCTGGCGCAAACGCACTGTGACGTGACGGAAATACGCGCACCGAGTCTTTTGAATTTAGGGCGCGAAACTTCTGCACATCAAAATTAAACTAAAAATGTTTAAGTGCCAAATTTTTGGCACGTAACATCTCGACATAAGATTTGATCCTGCATGTTCGAATAAAGTCCAGCATCCGCGGGGAGGGGCCCGCCTTCACCTCCATCGTCGCCGTCGCCGCTGCTGATTTTGCACCTGTTATACGCGTAAGCTCCGAACTCTTCGGGAAGGCAAGTGGCGACGCACTCTATATTTCTATCGTAGAACTCTTGAAAATCTTGTCCTTTCAATATTTCTAATTTGAGCATTATAAGCGGCGCTAGAGTAAACACTTTTGCAAATTCTTCGCGGGAGAGAGAAATTCGCGCAACGTTGTATTCGGAGCCTGTTGTTGTTGTTGATTCTGATGCGGCGAGAGCCGCAGCAGTTTTTTTGCACCTCGACTCTATGAATAGACTCGTATTCGTCTTTAAATTCCGCTTCCAAGTATCCGTCGATCGTCTGATGCATTTCATGCCATACGTCTGCGACTACGGAAGCGGCGGTAGCGCCTGCAGATGCAACCTTGGCAGTATCCGAGCGGTTGGAAAAAAAAATTCTAAATTTATGCTCGATATTGATAGACGACAAATCTTTCCACTCGTTTTCGTCCATTTGCAATTCGCCTTCTTTACAAAATCTGTTGGGGCATATAAGTCTGATAACAGGGCTGAAATCCATATTGCTCTTTCGTTTGGTTAAGCGCACTTCGATCGCATGGCCGTGAGCGCACCATTGCGCATTCTCCTTGGAGGAATTCAATCGGTATTCGGTGCTACATATCAGGGGATCCATCACCTGATCGTTATTGTAGACATGAATACCTGAGAAAACTAGTGGCGGCGATACAGATACTGCACACGTAAATGATGATGATGATGACGAAATTACGTCATCATCATCGTTATTTAAAAATACTTGACTGTCGTAACCACTATCGTTTGTATGATTATTTTCGTCTTGAATATACTTCACCATAATTGCTATTTAATTAAGTGCAAAATTTCACACGCACAGACACACACACCCTGAACGAAGATACCGCCCGGTTAGAACTGAAAATTATTTTGTATGCGTAGGTCTTCGTTCGAGCGCAAACGATGTTGCTCATGCGCGCATAGTTTATTTTTATATTTGTAATAGATGTAGTATACCCACGCTCCTATTAATTGCATAAGTACGATGTGTTCTAAATACGTCCATACATCATCTGAACTATCAAATTATCGATCTTTTTTTTTCTCGCTCTCTCTTTCTCTTTCGAAGGCGATTCGTTTATGATTCCATGGCATGACGTACTATTCGGTCTCCGTAAAACTGCTATTATATTTAAATCTTATTTTAAACATCAGAAAAGGATCAATGCCAACTCCGTCTCCGACAAACCCGCCCGCACATCCATTGTTCAACCATTCGTCGCCGTCGTCGTTGCCGTCCTCGACGTCGCCGGCTCCATCTACATTTTCTATTTCTCATCGTTGAAGGCGTCCTCCTCCTAGAAAACTTTTATAAATTAAAAGGTCTCTCGATACCGCGGACGACGACGACGTCTTTGATGATTGCGATAAGAGAACCTCTTCCGAATGGTTCTGTTGCTGCTGCCATTGCTGTTGCAACTGCATGGTAACTAATTCCTTACGTTTCCAATCTTTAGAGCGAGAGCATCTTATTTGTTGTGAAGACTCAGACTTTGACAATGCTAAAACGTCTTTATTTTCAACAACCTCGAAACATACGAATGCATTCGGAGGATCTACGGCAACCGGATTTCTTTGCCAGGAAGGCACGCTCGGTTTAAATATGTATAGGTAATTATTACATATTAAAGAGTAGGCGAGATATGCAGCGACGGCTGCGGACGGTCCCTTAGGAGTCATTTCGAACAATGAGCTTTTTTAATTGCATTCATAGGTTTTTATTGCAGGGCTGCGCTGTGTGTACGCGTACATATGGGGTAGAACATGCGCATTCAGGACACGATTTTATTTGCAGAGGAGGTCCATTTATCTGATCTGCATGCGACGACGATTGTAAGCCATGCGCTAAACAATAGCGATGCATCCATAATTGTTTTTGCAAATACTCCGATAATTTATCGCAAATTTCTGGCGACGTCTTTACTTGCATGCCTCTCGATATACTCGAGCGGTAATTTCGTAAGATCCTCGACCGTCAACATTCTTCTATATTACAAACGTATATGATTAAAAATAAACATATCATCTCGTAGACAATTTTCTTACCCCCCTTCCTTAAGAATGCATACTATATGTGCCTGCATGATTTATATTGACGCCTAAATTTAATATTCTCGAAAGAGCTAACCCACTTTGCTTTTCGGTATATTCGACCAGTTTATTGTTCAATTCCTGAATGGCTCCGGGTTTAACTTGAGTTTGAAAGTCTTCAATTTTTTAATTTTATAATTTTGTAGTAGTAAAATGTCTGAGCGATGACGATGATGACGATAACGATGTATCCACGGCTTCTGAAGATGATGATGTTGATCCGTTGGGCTCTACGTATTCACCATTAACACCCAATTAATTTTAAGAGAGCTGAATTTTCTCAAACATTTTCTCAAACGTCGCTCTATTAGGGCGAATGTATCTTCTAAAAATTGCATGGGATCTATGTGATATAAATTGACCTCAGCACTCGTACGTATCCTGCGGGCGAAAGCCGATTTCAAATCGACCCACACGATATTGTTCGACGTTATACGTGTTTTGACATTCTTTTTTGATGTTAATCTATCGAAATTTTCAGTAGGATCGTCGACTTCGACGTCGTTCGAATAACCCTTGTCCTTCGCACTAGTATTATCGCCGGATCCATTTTTCTAACTAATACATGCCCCTCTGATCGCCTTATCACGTTTACTTTGTGCATTAGAAGCAATCTGATTACATTTCAGAATTAGCAGCATCGATTCATAGTGACGTTTTTGACCTACGTTGCAAGCACTTTTCAATTGTTTTAAAATTGCACGCGTTGAGGTAGGCGGCGTCTGGAATTTTTAATTCGTCCGAAGCTTGAGACATTTTTTACACTTCCGACACACGATGTTTACCGTTCGAATAATTACACAATAATAAATTGAAAAATATTTTGGATATTCTTTTTACCAAGACGACAAAACTATTATTCGTTGTAGGGGAAAAATTTTTTTTTTCGGATACAAACGCAGCACGCTATTTTTTATTGACACCTGTAATAAAAACCTTGCGGTTATTCCCAGCCTTTTTCTTTTTCATCATAATTGCCTACGACAAATCGAGCGCTACATTTTCAATTATTAAACGATTACTTGAAGGTCGTGCACGTGTCCGACCTTTTAAGATAATCATGACCCCGTATTTTTGCCGACAATCGGGAATCTCTGCGTTATTTAAATTATTACAAACTCACATACAAAGAAGTCGCCTCAAAACGACGCCCGCCTATCAAATACTAAAATAATTGCCTACACATACTTGACGTTTATATTGAACTCTTATAAATAAACGATTCTTATTACCCCAATACATCCGGGCCAGACAGACTTTCGTCATCGTCTATGCATTGATTCATACAATGTATACGAATTAAAGAGGAGACTTTTTTATTTTCGGCAAAAAATACACCACGTCATAAAACCATTTATACCGAACAATTCAATTACTGAACAATTCAATATACAACGCATACACCTTTATATTTTTTCATAAACTATTTACACGTGACGACCACGACGACTACGATACCAAAAAAACGCATTCTTAAAAAAAAACATTCACACAACTTACACGGCCGTTACAATATTTCACCTTAGACTAAAACAATGCAGCACACACACACACACACAAAACCACACGCATACACGTACACATAATAATACATACCTTTATTTTCAAAAATAAACAACTACCTGATCGATATTTACACTTTTATCATAAGGGCGTCGCAACTTCTCCATTAACATTACCCCCCCCCTCATACATGCTTACACGAACACACACACACCTGCACATACATACTGTAAAGATGATAAGATGATATAGATATGTTAATTATAGGGAAGGACCAATTGCTTTTTGTAGCAATACCGATGGCAGTGTAGCGGTTATGTAATAAATCAAGCAACTACAACAAACTACTTAATAAAGGGTATAAATACCTTAAAGCCTGTGCCGCTCGGGGCAATAAAAGTCACACACAAAAGTTTAGCGGACAACCAAGAACACGCACGTTGGGTGTGGTGTCGCTTCCAAAAGCTCTCATACAACTGTCTTTTGTAACGGTTCGAGTACGACTGTCACTTCACGCACTCCCACTGCCGGCATAAATGTTTCACTAAATTGTAGGGTACCCGCACTAATGGTATTTATTGTCACCAATACAAAATTGTTCGATGATGACGTTACACATACCCTTAACACGCATACTTTTCTTTTCAATAATACACATGCCCTTCACAAGATATTTACACCTTTTTAAAAAGAGCTGTCGCAATTTCTCCATAGTTATCCTCAGACCTAACAAATCCAAACACACACACACACCTGCACATACATACCCTCAATACATACATACTTTTCTTTTCAATAATACACATGCCCTTTACAAGATATTTACGACTTTTTAAAAAGGGCTGTCGTAGGTTCTCCATAACACTACTACTAACGTTTAGTTTTGAACTTCGGTTTTGTCTATTAAAAACTTTAGCGTAACCTAATTCGGTCAATAAAGACAAATCGGCTTCTCCACCATACATGTTATGTATATTCTGGTTTAAGGCTTGAAGGGCTTTCGCGATAATAATAAAAGAGTCTTTATTACTCACTGTTCACAAGTCTAATTAACAGTATATGCCTTATTTGTAGATGTTTTCAGTCCACTTAACAATGAAGCACTATTACACTAATGAATTTACCAGCACTAATATCTTCTTAAACTAACTTCTTTACCATAGGTCCATTAACAACACTAACACAACTATTTATTTATTATACACTTCTATCTATTTATGTATACTACAAGCTGCATGTACATTAGACACAGCATATAACATTTATGTATATTCTTGAACTTCCAAAAGCTCAACTACGTTTACTGTACACAATATAATTTATATTAGACATTCAAGTATAGACTAACTCTTGCATTCATTAGCGGTCTTATATATACTCTGGATTAAAAATGATGATTTATCCTCCAGTCATTTCTAGAAGAATTCTGGAATCCTTGAGAATAAACAGTGATGGCGGCGTTTTGTGTGTTTGATGGGTTGCCTACTAGTAGCTCGCTACACTGCCCCCTCTTTAAAACCGTTACATTTCTAACTGTAAATACATTTTGACGCCAATTTGATGACTAATGACGGTATCGGCAGCTATCTCCTTTGGTGCATCCACCACGTCGTTGGAAGTAACAGTCAACACTCTTTTCTTGGTCTTGGTAGGTAACCGGTTGATAACAACAAACAAGGACCTGGACGTTGGTTCCCTGGAAAACTACTTCTAGCATATTTCCGACTATCCTCCAATCTAAGCGATCCAGTCCACAGCCTAGCTTGGGCACCGCTAGTCTCGTTACTCCATTTTCCATCATCTGCGCCTTAAGATTTAGCAAAGCCTCCCATAGATGTCCATAACTAGGTCTCTGCCATGAAGAATTTTTGGTGACCAGATAGTAAACATAACGATTTTTATCTTGAAGAATCAAAGCTTTTCCTACAGTTGGCTGCTGTTGTACTAATTCATTCACACATCCAAACTTTTCTTGAAAACAACAGCTATTCCCCTTGACATTGCCAAATCTTGAGCTACGCAATGTGCAAGGGAATACTCTTCTGGTGCTCTAAACAGATCTTGCTGTATTTTAACAACAACGCCAAATCTTGCCTTAGCGGAACCACCATACGCCGCCATAAAGCTCTCAAAATCTATATTTGGCTCAGGATTAATAGCTTGTCGAACACCTCCTTTTTGTGCTCTCGTGTCATATTGTGATTTCATTCGATCGCTTGCTGCCTGGATATTCTTTCGGACGTTTTCATGAATGCTATTTGATCTTTCACGAAGCTTACTAACGTAATCTTCACCTGCGATCTCTTCTCCAGATTTAAATCCAAACTGAAGATCACATGGTAGCCGCAATTCACGTCCTAGCATTACGCAAGCGGGCGAGTACCCTGTGCTGTCATGTACCGAAGATCGGTACGCCAGTAGGAACAAATGTAAATATTGGTCCCAGTCTCGTTGATGTTCAGAGACAACTTTGGCCAGGTACTTCCCTAACGTCCTGTTCATTCTTTCAACCATTCCATCCGATTGGAGATAAAGTGGCGTGGTTCTAGTCTCCTGATTCCAAGATGCTTGCAGACATTTTGAAACAATGCTGATTCAAAGTTCCAACCTTTATCGGAGTGTAATTCTAACGGAACTTCAAAGCGACGAAACAACTCCTTCACTAGTACATCTGCAACCGTCTCTGCTTCTTGGTTAGGTATAGCATATGCCTCCGGCCATTTGGTAAAATAATCCATTGCAACCAAGATGTATTTATTTCCTTTCTCTGATTCAGGAAACGGACCAGCTCTATCAATGGCTACCCTCTCAAAAGGATTCCCCACGTTATACTGTCTCATTGGGGTTTTCCGTTTTGTGACCAAGCCATTTGCAGAGACACACAATTCACATTTCCGGCACCACTCCTTCACATCATCTTTGCAGTTCATCCAATACAATCTTTCTCTCACTCTTTCGAGAGTTTTTTTCACGCCAAAGTGCCCTCCGGAAATACCATCGTTCAAGTGCTGCAACACTTCCGGCACTCTGCTTCTCGGCACTATCACTTGAAGTTTCTCAGTGCCATCTTCAAATTCCAGGCGTCGTTTCAAGATTCTATTTTCCATCATCAAGGAGTCCCACTGTGCCCAGTATACCTTCAGGCTCCTACTTAAAATACTAATTTCTTCCCAAGCTAGTCGTCATTCTCCTGGTCTTCTCGTATTTTTTCGAGTTGCCAAGTATCATCGGTTACCGTCATTCTATGGATGACACTTATTTTCCCTTCCATCTTGGAGTAATAATTGTAGTTTACCGGACAAGATCTCCTTGACCAAAGCGTCTGCATTCCGATGGCTAGTTCCTACCCGATGTTCTGTGTCAAAGTCATATTCCTGCAACCGCTCTATCCACCTTGCCACTTGCCCTTCAGGATTTCGAAACTGCAGTAACCATTTCAGTGCAGCATGGTCTGTTCTCAACAGGAATTTACGGCCGTATAAGTACTTATAAAAGTGCTCTACGGATTTGACGACGGACAACAGCTCCCTTCTTGTCACACAATAGTTCCTTTCTGGCCGCGACAAGACCTTGCTGAAATACCCAATAACTTTTTCTTGTCCGTCTTGCACTTGAGAAAGAACGTCTCCTATAGCTGTGTTACTGGCATCGGTATCCAACACAAATTTCCCCTCCATCCGTGGATAACTCAAAATTGGTGCTGTAACTAATAGCCGTTTCAGTTGTTCAAATGCACTGTGGCAGTCGTCATTCCAATCATATTCTTGTCCATCTTCGGTTAATTTCGTTAACGGTTTGGCAATGTTTGCAAACCCAAGTATAAAACGTCGGTAATATGTGCATAATCCTAGAAAACTACGTAGTTGGTGTATATCTGCTGGTGTAGGCCACCCTTGTACTATTTTTATTTTGTCAGAGTCAGCTCTTATTCCGGTCTACGAAACGACATGTCCTAGGTATTTCACCTCTTTTCCAAACAGGTGACACTTCTTGGGGCTCAATGTAAGGTTTGCCTCCCGTAATCTTTGGAATATCTCCTCTAGGTTCTTAAGGTGTTCTTCAAAAGACCGGCCTAACACTATCACGTCGTCTAGGTACACCATACAAGTTCTCCAAGACAGTCCATGCAGTATCGACTCCATCAATCGTTCAAAAGTAGCAGGGGAATTGCATAATCCAAATGGTATGACCTTGAACTGCCATAATCCAGTTCCAATTGTAAACGCAGTCTTTTCTTTATCGTTTGGCTCCAAGCCTACCTGCCAGTATCCACTTTTCAAGTCCAAGGTCGAAAACCATTTAGATCCAGATAGAGTATCCAAGGTGTCATCAATTCTGGGCAAAGGATAGCTGTCTTTCTTTGTCACATTGTTAAGCCGCTGGTAGTCTACACAAAACTTTGTCGACCCGTCTTTTTTCTTGACAAGCACTACCGGGGATGCCCATGGACTATTCGAGGGTTCAATCACTCCCTGTGCTTCCATATCGGTGATAATTTGCTCGACTTCCTTACGTTTTGCCAAAGCAAGCCGCCTGGGGTGTTGTCTTATCGGTTACGCATCTCCAGTATTGATCTTGTGTTGCACAACATTCGTCCTTCCTTTCTCACTATCATCCAGTGCAAACACACCTCGATATCGTCCGACCAGCTCTTTTACCTTGCCCAGTTGGTCGCCGTTTAATCTTTGACACGAAGGTATTAACATATCCAGCAATTTCTGTGAGCAACCGTTGACTGGTTTATCTTTCGTGTCGTCCACACAACGTTTAATATGGCATACTGGAATGCAACTTCCCACAATCGTGTCTTTCTTCAGGGTCACGGGTATGCGCATTAATGTTCAGCACCCTTACTGGTACCATATTTCGAAACTTTACCAGCGTTCTTCCAATCAGTAATCCCTCCTGACCCATTCCTGATTCTGTTGCTTCCATCATGCA
Source organism: Platerodrilus igneus (assembly GCA_036346225.1). NCBI lineage: Eukaryota > Metazoa > Arthropoda > Insecta > Coleoptera > Lycidae > Platerodrilus > Platerodrilus igneus. Next base: position 24,180 of record JARFIW010000057.1, on the reverse strand, counting down.
TACTTGTCCTTCCCAGAGCGTACCATCCGGGCGTCCCATTACTATCATTTCCGCCTTCTCGGGTATTTTCATATCGCAAATCATTCGAACTTTCATCGTCTGGTTACTCCTACCTTGAAATGGAATCTCATCATCATCTATCCGAAGCACTTTTTTTTTTCATGTTTACATGAAACCCATATTCTCTCATGAGATCCATTCCCAAGATCACTTCTTCTGTAATTTCAGCTACCAACACTCGATGATTAATTAATTTGTCCCCAATTGTCAACATAACGGCAGTCTCTCCGTGAGTACAAATCTTCTCACCACTTGCCGTTCGGAGGCACACCGATACAAGTAGCACTTTTCCACGACCAACCAAATCTGGTCTCACAATAGTTCTTGTCGCTCCTATATCCACAAGTAATCGGACAACCCTACCATTAATTCTACCATCGATATAAATGCTGTCCAGACTCCCCATCGACGATGCAGCACGGATGATAATCTCCGGGGCACTACGTTGTGCTGTTGACGTTTGCCCCCTACGTCGACTTGCTTTAGTTTTCCTGCTGCTCAACCGGTTGTTTTTTTTTTGGTTGAATGCAGCGCCTCTGTGTATGACCAACTTCACCTAGTTCCAGCATCGCAAACCCTATCTCCGCGGTCGTTGTATTTCAGCGTCGCCGTGGATCAATGTAGTAAGCGTACGACTACGAATCCCAAGGTCCTGGGTTCAAATGCCGACACGGCCGACTGCTTGAAAAATGACAGGTGAGCATTTTTCACAAAAATTACGCTCTCGTTCGGATAAGAGGTTAAATGGAGGTCCCATGTGTGAGTGTTGTCACGTACGTTAAAGATCCCTACCTTGCCTGAAACGGCAAGGTTTGGCAAAATTCTAAATTTCCAGGCAACAAAAAACTCGCAACCTGGCCAATGTAGTACCATCGGGTGGAGCATTGTAAATGTAAATGAACGGTCGTTGTCTTTCAAACTTTTTCACACGGTTGATTATTTCATCTATGCTGTTTTGCGCTTGATAAGGTTCTTCTAAGGCAGATCGAACTTTGTGACTCATCCTGTGTGATGTCTGCTTAGCTGCTTCAAATTCAAGCGCATGAGTCAGTGCGTCATCTAACATTTTTGCTAGTCTTAGCGCTTGCTGTATTTCGCCATCTTTAACGCCATCCACAAATGTTTGAACAGCCAGTTGTTCGAGGAAACTATCTGGTGCCGTTGGGTATGCCAATCTAACTAATCTGGCGATGTCAACTTCAAATTCTTGCAGGTTTTCACTTGCCTTTTGCGAGCAGTTTTTAACTTGTGCGTGGTAAACCTGTTGAAGGTGAGCATCTCCATATCCTATCTCAAGTTACGATGTTAAGAGGCTGTAATCATTCTGCTGGTGATCGGGAATCGTTTGTAAGATGTTAACAGCTTCCCCCCGTAAGGCCACTATTAAGGAGATAACCTTCTCTTTGTTGCACCAACCGTTGGCTATTGCAGCAGCTTCAAATTGTTTCAAATATGTGGGCCAAGGTGTTTTACGATCGAATGTGGGAAGTTTCACTTTAAATTTAGACGGTATTGACTCGCTTCTTTCCATGGTTCTTATTTCTAGAATGTTCTGATTTACAACTTGGTTTGCTAATTCAAGTGGCCGCGTTGTTAGTGAAATCACTTGTTCTTGCAGCCTCATCATATCTTCTTCCATTTTTATCAATTTATAGTGCAACTTTTGCTCAACTGTTTTTACCTGTTCAGTGACATCTTCTTTCAATGCAATGGAGCTTTCCATTAATCTTTGTTCTAACGTGGCTGTTTTTTCATTCAACTTTTCTTCTAATTTCGCAGCATTTTCGCTTAACTTTTCTTCTATTTTCACAACATTCTCACTAAACTTTATTTCCATTTTCGCAGCATTTTCACTTAACCTTTCGGTAAGGTTTGATTCCAGTTCAACTGACCTCACTACGTTTTCATTTAGTGTCACTTCCAGTTTAGCCGACCTCTTCTCCATACCGAATTTAAAATCCTTAAGAAAATTCATTAAAGCTTCTGCGTCCATCTTACTTTGACTTCTTGTAACTGGCATATACAAACTACTTAAACGTTTTTAGACTTGTGTTTTAAATTAATCACTATATACCCCGCACCTGGAGCCAGTGAAGCGGGCTACTGCTACCGCGTTTCCTAATTTAAAACAAGTAATAAAAGAGTCTTTATTATTTACTGTTCACAAGTCTAATTAACAGTATATGCCTTATTTGTAGATGTTTTCAGTCCACTTAACAACAAAGCACTATTACACTAATGAATTTACAAACTCTAATATCTTGTTAAACTAAATTCTTTACCATAGGTCCATTAACAACACTAACACAACTATTTATTTATCACACTTCTATCTATTTATGTATACTACAAGCTGCATGTACATTAGACACAGCATATAACATTTATGTATATTCTTGAACTTCCAAAAGCTTAACTACGTTTACTGTACACGATATAATTTATATTAGACATTCAAGTATAGACTAACTCTTGCATTCATTAACGGTCTTATATATACTCTGTATTAAAAAAGATGACTCATCCTCCAGTCATTTCTAGAAGAATTCTGGAATCCTTGAGAATAAACAGTGCTTGCGGCGTTTTGTGTGTTTGATGGGTTGCTTACTAGTAGCTCGCTACAGTATAAAAGATGTTACTTACAATAATGGTCTATTCTTAGAGGTGTTGCTACTGGCCATACTGGATAATCCAGTGTTATTAAGTATCAACCTGTCGGATTGCCGTTCGAACGACTAATCTTCTTATCCCTTACACAGTACTTTTCGACAAGTCTTTCATCTAAGGGGGAATTTGAGCTCACTGTTGCAGGAATTGGTTACTCAGTATCCTGTGTGTGCCAATAACGAAACCACTGATGATCTCATGCTCAGAAAATCATTTCGTGTCCATGAGACCATTGTAACACAATTATTGCTAACTATAATTAATTTGAAAATACAAATAAATACAACATTATTATTGTTCAAAACCATCAAATGTGAATAATACTAATAAAATGTAATAAAATCTCTCTACAACGGTCGTTGCAGCCTCTACGCGTAGCTTTTTCTGTAAGCTGGTCGTGGCGTCGCCGTGGATCAATGTAGTAAGCGTAAGACTACGGATCCCAAGGTCCCTGGTTCAAATCCCGACACGGCCGACTGCTTGAAAAATGGCAGGTGAGCATTTTTCACAAAAATTACGCCCTCGTTCGGATGAGAGGTTAAATGGAGGTCCCGTGTGTGAGTATTGTCACGCACGTTAAAGATCCCTACCTTGCCTGGAACGGCAAGGATTCGGCAAAATTCTAAATTTCCAGGCAACAAAAAACTCGCCTCTTGGTCAATGTAGTACCTACAGGTGGAGCATTAGAAATGTAAATAAATTGTAAGCTGGTCGTACGATAGATTTTGCAAATGGTTGGTACCGCGCATCACACTACAGGTTGTACCACAACCTTACTATCCTACAATTATCGTTGAAACCGTCGAACCAATTGCGATCGTACGATACATTGTTCGTTTGTGGACTGTTTAACTTTAATTAGATAATAGCAAATGCGTCGAAATGTGTACGTTTGATTTCGTAGTTTGCACATTTTTTCCATTTTACACTACGTACTCTATTTTAGTAAATGTTAGTTTTCACGTTTGCGGAATTGTTCAATTATTCAACATTTATCGTAGTTAAACGACATACATTACTGTAATTCGAAAGATCGACTTTGAAATCTTTGGGTGCTAGAAATATACTTAAAAATTGTTACTGTGCTATAATGGATTTTACGTGAATGTTATTGTGGGGCAGTTTTATAATACATTCGTTAAACTGGTTCTACGTTGGTTTGTGTGAGTTCCTTTGGAATAGCTATTATAAACCTAACCGGGCAGTTAAACAATCTTTATGCTGTTGTAGGTTCTTGAACAAATGCTTTCTTTTGGTGGGGATACAAAAATCTTATATTGTTGGTGTAACACTTTTGTGTAGTTGCCGTTGTATGCAGGTTAAGTAAGATGAGGTAAGTACATTGCAGTTACCAAAAACACATAATCCATAATTATCTACGCACTTTCCAGTGTTGTACAGTAACGGCAAAAGGTAATTTAAATACTTAGCGATTGTTCATATGTGCACAAAATATGAGAAATTTTTTTTCCAAATTTAACGGATAAGAAACCAACAATTAAACGAAAGCCGTATTAGGTTTGTTTACTAATAAGTTATTGAAGCACAACACAAATTAACGTGATTATAGAAATCCATTTTTGCGAACAGTAGTTCCTTTGTATGCAAGTGAACTGTATGTAAACGAATATTTGATATTATGCGGTTGTATGTGTTTTCCTCACTTTCTTTTAGGGATGGACACGAACCGAACAGGTTCGAGGTTCGGATCGATTTTTTGAACCAAACCGGACATTTTATTTTTGAACCGAACCTCGAACCGGACCAGCAAATTTTTCGAACCGAACCGAACCTAGCTCAAGGTTCGGTTCGGTTCGAAAGGTTCGATTTTTTAAATAAAAATTTAGTTTAAAAATTTAATTTTCACTAAAAACATGTCATTTCTAATGCACATTTAAAAAATGTATAGTCGCAAGCATATAAGAAATACAACTATTTTTTAATGTACATGGTTTCGAGTTTTAAGCCAATAGGTACAAAATGTAATAGGTATTAATTAGTGTTACATATCTAATAAACTATGGCATCGAGGCACGTTTGTAGATCAAAAAATTCTAGATTAGTTCGATTTGTTTAATGCTCCTTATTTCAAATTGTTGTTTGTTTATAACTAGTATTAGATATTAAAGAAACTCGAAATGATTTTGATAATTTGGTTTTAAAAACAAGTTTATTTTATTTAATGAACAGACGTCGTGTTGAAAACCATCTTAAACATATGCAAGCCGAGGTCACGGTCTAGAGACTACAGAAGTTTTCAGAATAAACGAAACAATTTAATTCTTAATTAAGTATGCATTACTAATCCATCATTTTGAATTTTTTACTTTTGTATGAAAACTAGCTCTCTATTAATATTAAAAAATATGACCTTGTAGCAAAAACTAATCTCGTTTTCTTTTGTACATAATTGCTCAACAAATGGTGTTACAAAATGCATGGTACCATACTATTTACAGTTTATTTAGTGTGGCCATTACCACCAACGTCTTTAGAAGTAGCCGATACTCCAGAAGGTTGACCCCGAACTTGCTCTCAAAACCAAGGGTTGAAGTTTATGACTCATTGCAGCATAAACTTTTCAATCAATGCCTACATAAAATAACAGTATAATGCGGATAATAAGCAGACATAATGCCCGTGCCATAAAGATATTGTGTTATGGAAAACGTAAACGCTGTTTGAGGTAGACTTACGATTCTTTCCGAGAACTATCTGATATTGTCTTTGAGAAGAAATAATATTAATAATAAAGATAAACTAACAAACAGCTTTTTGTTTGTACTGTATAAGAAATCAACAACACCTTATTGTTTTGATACTCTTTTTATACGAACTAAAACTATAATAAAAGTAATTGCAAAGATCGTGTGCTATCGTTCTTTCACGGTAAAATAAAATTAGTAAAAATCATTAATTATTAACACATTCTAAATTTTAGAGGTGACTTTCACTATTAACCTAATTGTAATTACGCTTTGTTAAAGATAGTGCATATTGAAAAATCAAACCTGGACAAATAGTATTAATATGATTTATGCTACTAAAATCTAAAGCAAATTAATGTTGGGTTTATTTGAAACTACTAAATATAAAAACTACATTAAACATTTAAATTGTAGTTGAACGCACTAGTTGTTTAAAATATAAAAATGACGAACCGGTTCGGTTCGGTACGTTTTTTTCCGAACCGAACCGAACCGGAATATATTTTTTCGAACCGAACCTCGAACCGAACCGGACTAAAAAGTTTTCGAACCGAACCGAACCTAGGGCAAGGTTCGGTTCGGTTCGAATCCATCACTGCTTCTTTAGATACAACCTAATTACGTAAAAAGCATGCACACCGTCATCGTTAGTGAAGGATAACACATATGCTTTCTAGATAATTTTTTCCGACACGGAAAAATCACATATTTGGAACAAATGGCTGTTCATCAATATGGGACTGAACATGTTTCTGTAAAAGCTTTTTGCGTCTTGCACAATAGTCACACAAATTGCATGCGAATGAACGATTGTTAGTGTGCGACTTGATATGTGTTTGTAAATTACCTTTATGTAAAGTGGCATACTTACACAAATTGCAGATGAATCGACGATCTTTAGTGTGCGACTTCATATGCGTTTTTAAAGTACCTTTTTGTGATGCGGCATAATTACACAAATTGCATGGGAATGGACGTTCGTTAGTGTGCAACTTCATATGTGTCAGTAAATTACTATTTTGTGATGCGGCATAATCACACAAATTGCATGGGAATGGACGTTCGTTAATATGCGACTTCATATGTTTTGCAAATTACATTTTGTGGCTGCAAAATTACAAAATTGCATAGAATGGACGATCGTTAGTGTGCGACTTCATATGTTTTAAATTACCTTTTGTGAGCTTGCAAATTACATAAATTGCAGATGAATGGACGATCGTTAGTGTGCGACTTCATATGCATTTTAAATACTTTTTGTGATGCGGCATAATTACACAAATTGCATGGGAATGGACGTTCGTTAGTGATGCGACCTCATATGTATCTGTAAAATTACTTTTGTGGTGCTGCATAATTACACAATTGCATGCGAATGGACGTTCGTTAATGTGCGACTTCATATGTTTCTGTAAATTACATTTTGTGATGCGTGCAAATTACACAAATTGCAAATGAATGGACGATCGTTAGTGTGCGACTTCATATGCTTTTAAATTACCTTTTTGTATGCGGCATAAATTACATAAATTGCAGGTGAATGGACGATCGTTAGTGTGCGACTTCATATGCTTTTAAAGTACTTTTTGTGATGCGGCATAATTACACAAATGCATGGAATGGACGTTCGTTAGTGTGCGACCTCATACGTATCTGTAAAATTACTTTTTGTGGTGCTGCATTATTACACAATTTGCATGCGAATGGACGTTCGTTAGTGTGCAACTTCATATGTTTCTGTAAATAATCTTTTTGTGATGCGGTATAATTACACAAATTGCATAGGAATGGACGTTCGTTAGTGTGTGACTTCAAATGTCTTTGCAAATTACCTTTATGTAACGCGGCAAAATTACATAAATTGCAGGTGAATGGACGATCGTTAGTGTGCGACTTCATATGCGTTTTTAAAGTACCTTTGTGTGATGCGGCATAATTACACAAATTGCATAGGAATGGACGTTCGTCAGTATGCGACCTCATATGTATCTGTAAATTTACTTTTTGTGGTGCTGCATAATTACACAAATTGCATAGGAATGGACGTTCCTTAGTGTGCGACTTCATATGTGTCTGTAAATTACTATTTTGTGATGCGGCATAATTACACAAATTGCATGCGAATGGACGTTCGTTAGTGTGTGACTTCATATGTCTTTGCAAATGACCTTTACGTAACGCAGCATAATTACATAAATTGCAGGAGAATGGACGATCGCTAGTGTGCGACTTGATATGTGTTTGTAAATTACCTTTTTGTGATGCGGCATAATTACACATATTGCATGCGAATGGACGTTCGTTAGTGTGCGACTTCATATGTGTCTGTAAATTACTATTGTGTGATGCGGCATAATCACACAAATTGCATGCGAATGGACGTTCGTTAGTGTGCGACTTCAGATGTATCTGTAAATTTACTTTTTGTGATGCTGCATAATTACACAAATTGCAAAGGAATGGACGTTCGTCAGTATGCGATCGCATATGTGTTTTTAAAGTACTTTTCTGTGTCGTGGCATAACCACAAACATTGCATGCGAATGGACGGTCATTAGTATGCAACATCATATGTCTTTGTAAATATCACACAAATTGTATGCTGATGAGTGCTATTCAAAACGCAATTGCATAGGGATTCGTAACTTACTTTTACAATACGCCGAATAAGCACATAAAGTACATATGAAAAGCCTTTCGTTAGAATGTGAGTACATACGAAATTTGTTGAAAACTTTTTAAAGTAAAGAATAATAACGCAAACTACAAGCTAACGAAAGTTTCTTAGTAAGTGATTCTGCTATATATTTGTAAATAACGTTTTTGTTGTGAAAACGCATGTCACTGGAGAGTGTTTGTGCACGTCTAATTAGATAAATTATTCGTAAAGTGCGATAAACACAAATTCCCGTCTATACAAATGGCGTATTCCAATAATACCCTACTTTTGAGTCGAGTTGGTTGAAGGTTCATAAAAGCATTTTTTTAAATACCAAACATCTTTAGTAATACAATAAACGTGTCATTTTTTGCTTCAATATTAGCAACCGATCGTGCCGCCACAACATTTTTTTAAAAGAAGTAAATACAAAAGATTAATCGTGGAATTGTTTAAACTGCATTAATTTTAGTTACTTTCCGTGATTTATGTGGATATTAATTCATCTTACCAATTTCTAACCCATTATTAACGTAGCAGCCATTTTAATAAATGTCCTTGTGGATGTTTCATGGAATAGAATGATTTATAATGTGTGTAATTAAAAAGAATTAAAGAGCTTCGAGCTATTAATTTAGCCATTCGTAAACTGGTTCAAATATGAAACGTGAGATGTTGAAACACCCTCAGGTTAATATTTATATTAACTTCGATAAGACTTGTAGGTGTTCCCATTACATTCGACGTCAACCTTGTAGGGTGTTGTGGTCGCGTGCCTTTCTTATAAGATGTGGATTGTCACGAGACTAGGTCTGCGACATGCAATTGACTATATCAAAGTACACGAGCTAGAAATAGAACAAACTAAGAATCGCGATAAATTTCCAACTCATTTCCTGTGGTACCTAAATAATAACAAGGGTTCGGAATGATAAATTCATAAAGTGATTTCTCAGGGTATTTTATTTTAAAAATGATATTGTTAATTGACTTATTGGCAACGATGCGGAAAAGATAGCACCTCAGAGATAAAGAAAAAGGTAACGATTAACACCTAACCTTCTATGAGTTAAAGTGATAGATAAGTAACGATAATGTCTCCAATACATTGTCGAGAAAAATGATGAACCAATCATGGCCACCTAATAAGCCGGTAAACCGATAAAATAAAATACTTACGACACTCTTTAATAAACGATTGATACTAGACATTTAGGATTTAATCTAAAACTTAAGGTACGATCAAATGCTACGATAAAAGAGTAGGTAAGCTATGAGAGTACGAGCACAAAACCAACCATTTTTACATGTAAATCTCCATAAAAAAATTCATGGTCCATTCTGGTCATTTTTGTACCCACTACGGAAATCCCCATAAGGAGAAAAATCAATGCCAAATCCCCATAGGTCCATGGCTCATTTTTAATACCCACAACAAAATATATGGATGTTTCCCAACACCACTGGATAGTGATAGCAATAAACTTAAATAAAAATAATAAATAATTTAAAAAATTTATTAAATAACGTTAACAAAATAGTAATATGTTTTTCTATTTATACATTTACAATAATAGTACTATTATATAATTTTACAGCTATACCTATTTTAATAATTACATAACTAATTATAATGTCAAATATTATTTTATATACAACTTTATTCAAAGTACCTTTTAACGGAATCTTATGATGAATGTACTATTTACACAACTTATATCCATTCAGTATACAGAGTTAAACCACAACAATTATATGTGCAACTGATCCACCAATATATATCACAATACATAACTGATGTATTATTAGTAAGGACTATAACAGCTTAATCAATGTTCATGATAGAATGGTGTCCAATGGGTAATGTAGTGTATGTACCAGGAATCAAGTATCGTTTGTTATCGTGTGGACTAAGGCAATTTTCTCTTGAACAATAGTATGAACGCGATGCTTAGTCGACTGAATTAAGCTCTGCGTTACAGATACATCTTTAAGCTTTTCCAGGTATCTAACATAATCCTCAAACGTGATTCTACTTTTTACTACAGATTTTTTAACACCCATGATCTTCTTCGTAACACCAAAATTTTGGATAGCAAGTGATCGTGATTCATTTTCTTCCATCAATTGTGAGAATTCGGCCCCCTCTTCCTATGCCGTATTATAAATCTTTGTCACCTACATCTTAGATCGTAATCCAATAAAATCGGTCATAATGCGCCCATTATTCTCATCTTTCATCATCCCCAATACCTTTTTGGTAACCAAAGGAATTCCATAAATGTTGTTTGGAGGATAGTCCGAGGTATCAAAATAATTAATACAGTCCTGTTTCATTGTTTTATAAGGGTTATTAGTAATAATTTTATAAATTAAACTGTCTGTGTCTGTATATAGAAGACAACAATCATCACCAAAGTTTGAGGTCGTATATCCATACTGAAAATCGTAAATAGTTAACTTGGCTATATCAAGAATACACATACCGACATATATAGGTTTATTAAAATATATTTCTGATTTAAGAAGTTCCCCTGCTACAAGGTTTTCATCGAAGATAGTTATATTTTTGAATAGGGGATTGTATATTCTAGCTTCAGCACCATATCTGCCTTCCCAGTTTTATACAAGTTTTACATTACAATGTTTCCGGATATTTTCCATTGTTTTTCCGAAGACAGCATTATTCATTAACTTAAACAAATTCTTCTCAAATTCATTCTTGGCATTTTTCCGAAGTTCAGTATTTAGATCGATGTATGACTTTAGCCAGCAGCTTTGTTTAAATTTGAGCATTCGATGGATTCCTGATAGTTTAAGTCCATTCGCTAAAGCTTGTTTAAGATTTCTATAATGCAAAACATATCTTCTTTTAGAATTTATTGTAGCCATTAACTTGCTGCTTTGAGTTTTGAAAGTGAAGTGATAGCGATAGTGATTGTGATCCCCCCCAAGAACATTTAGTGCATACCTACCAGGACTTTAGCAGTGCACCCCCATCTTCCCCTTAGAAGTAAGTTACAGTTAAATGTAGGCAGACGACCAAATCTTCGGATGCTGGAGAATTTTATTATCGAGGTAAGACTTAAATTGTGGCGGCTGTACTCGCACAAGCATTGATTTACATTAATTAGTAGTTTTTGAAATAATTTAACAAGCACGTTTTGTGCGTAATGGCGCTAGCCGACATAATGCTTGTGCGAGTGCACCTGATAAATAGGATGATGCTTTCGCTATTTTGTGCACTGCTATATGCTTAACGCTTATTAGACATTTATTTATATATTTATATAATTATATTTATTTATATTTTATATTTACACTTTATATTTATTTATTTATTAGCATGGATTGTAGTATTTTGTGGCATATTTGTTTTGTTTGACGTTCTGTCGCCATTTTGGTTGCAGTATATATTTGGGAAGAAAGAGTAAAATAGTGAAGATTATAATCATAATATAAATCAGTTAGGGAATGATAGGGAAAGCTAGGGATGGATTTAAGTTAGTTGGCTAGATTTGGATAGTTTTAAGACGACCCTTCAGGTTGCACTGGTAAGCAGAGCCAGCGTCTGCTATCCGGTATTACGGATTCCTCCCCCTCTTATTTTTGCTTGTGTCTTGTTGATCGGGTACAATCGAAAGTCAGCGCTAGGGATACCATTATTTACAACCCTGTTTTTAGTTTTTGTTTTTAGTTTTTGTTTCAGTTTGTCAGATTTTTAGGTTTGTTAGATTGCTGGAGTTTGTTAGGTTTGTTAGATTTTAGGTTTGTTAGGTTTTGATTTAGAGTTTTATTTAGGGTGGATTAATTATGAAGTTCGAATTAATTAGAAGCACGATTATTTATCGCGTTTAAACCCAATGTAGTACTTCCGGGTGGAGCATTGGGGACGTGGCCGCAAGTATAGCGGCCCTTATTCAAACTATAATGTAGTTGTTGGTAGGTATTAGATGGTCATAGTCACGCACTTATATATCCCCCAAACCAAACGGTTTTTCACAAATATGTCAATGTGCTGCACTCTCAAAGTCAGTTTGCCGCTTAAATGTTAATGGGGTCATATCATATGGGCACAGAAACACAGTTTCGACTTCTTCGGCAAATCGCTGAAGCTTCCCAGTAAACCACTTTATACAGTCTTCACCCCGATAAGATTGATAAAATGATAATGATTCATCATAGTCACATTTCACATAATATCCGACACAATACGGTACATGTTCCTGATACTTCTTCTTATCTTCAATAGGCTTCAGTATACACTCCAAATCGGCATATCTAATAAATGGCGCTTTGACTTTATTCTTAGAATCCTTCAAACGAAGCATTCGATCTTCGTCTGTAGGCAGTCGAGGTAAACATGCTTGCTTTGTTTTACAATCAACAATATGGTTCCTTAATTTATCTTCTATAGTAAAGCAATGTAAACAACGATCACAAATATATTTCTTTCCATTATGAGAACTCATTTGAGAAGAAACCAGCCGGCTTAAGTCGTTTATTCACACATAATGTGAATTAAATGGTTCAATTTTACCAGCATATTTGAAGTTTTCCATATCCTTGGTATCGAACTGGTTGTGTATCATTAAGAGATTCATATGCCTAGTTTCCTTATTTTCTGATATTCATATAGGAATAGGTCACACAATTGTCCACATAAAATGTGGATTTCAACAGAGAAGCGGTTTTAGCAAACTCGCCAGAAACTGAGTTTAAATAGTGACCAATACACGCTCCAAGTAAAAAGTGCTGCAGGTCACACCGAATACGACACGCTTGTGTCGGTACTCCACCATTTTGTCCATTTGGGAATTTTCCCACCACAGAAATCTAACAAAATCACGATCTTCACGTGCTAGGCTAATCTGCAGAAAAGCTTTTCTAATGTCTGCTGTAACACCAAACCGGTACAACCTAAACCTAAGTAACAATTCTGGTATAAGCTCTATCAGATTAAGTCCTTGCTCAAGACAGTCATTAAGAGAAGGTGCAACCCTTCTCGTGGCATGAGGCATCGAATACTGGCCTAATCTTAGTAATCTTACTACTAGTTTTAATCACCGCTCTATGTGGCAAATAGTGCAGGGAACTCACTATTTCTCCAGTGGGAACCTTTTCAATAATTTCTTCAACTTCTCATTCATCAAATATTTGATTACATGCTTGAAACATGTCCGTATCTTTAAGTCTCTTGAACATAGTAATTAACCGTTTTTCTGCTATAGCCATATTGCTAGGTAAAACCAAATGATCTTCTACCTATGGCATACGTACCTCGCAACGTCCCTCTAAATCTCTAGATACAGTCTCGCTAAATGGACTAATACACTTTCCTGCACTTCAAGTTTTGTTTTCTTATCTACAGGATCACGAATGCCTATAGTCTCCAAATCCCACAAATCTGTGATGGTTGCACTGTTAACATACAGTGAAACAACCATTAAAGCTACATTTCCAAGTGGGTTAACTTCAGGCACTTTGCCCATAATGGTCCAACCTAGCTTCGTTTCAACAGCGATTGATCCACTCTCTAATTCAAGAATTTTTCCGGTTACAAGATTACCAGCAACAACTGCCCCAATCCCCATCGATCATCTGTTTTAATCCAGTACAAGGCATCCATAGAGTCCCACCAATACATGACACGAATCGCTTCTAAATTTAAAGTTTTCTTCACACTCTCCATTAATCGTGTAGCTATACAACATGCAACGAACTTGATACGAACAATTTGGATAAGCGTTTTAGGTATATGCAGCATTTACGAAACAGCCTGCGTGAACGCTTCCGAAACGAGTATCTAGGTTTTTTGGTTACGTTACGCAACAACTCGAAAGACGATCTTATTAAGGAAAATAGTGTGGTTCTAGTAGGGAGCGACAAGGTTAAACGCATACACTGGCCGCTCGCGAGAATTGTGGAAGTTTTTGTTGCTAGGGATGGAAAAACTCGCGTTGCTCGATTGCGGACAAAAGGTGGTGAATGTATACGTGCTGTGCAACGATTGTATCCCCTGGAATTGCAACGGGGAACTGAAATTCTAGATAAAAGGGGAAATTTAAAGGAGGAAATGAAATATGCCGTGAACACTCCTCCTGAACAGAGTGTACCTTTGAGTTATACTACCAGAAGCGGTAGGGAACTGCGCGCACCTATTAGACTAAGTTTATTTGTTCATTTAAAATGATTCCAATTATGGTTTATAGTTTTTGTTGTTGATTTACCCACCTGATTTGTGTGTTGGTAATTCAAAGTAGGAGTGATGTTAGAATTGTCATGTTTATCTGTTCTGTTTTAAAATAGTAGGCGTAAGTTAGTCTGTCTGTAAAAATGTCAGTTTATTAAACGTATATAAATTTAGCTATCAGAAAATTATTTTGAGTTATTTTGGGAAGACGCTGTGTTCCAAGCCTGTGTCTTAAGAAGCTCAGAACGGATAGTTTTGAAGATTTCTTTATGCCATGGGTAGAAGATTATTTGGTTTTACCTAGCAATAGGACTATAGCAGAAAAACGGTTAATTACTATGTCCAAGAGACTTAAAGATACGGACATGTTTCAAGCCTATAATCAAATATTTGATGAATGGGAAGCTGAAGAAATTATTGAAAAGGTTCCCGCTGGAGAAATTGTGAGTTATCTGCACTATTTGCCACATAGAGCGGTGATTAAAACTAGTAGTAAGACTACTAAGATTAGGCCAGTATTCGATGCCTCATGCCACGAGAAGGGTGCACCTTCTCTTAATGACTGTCTTGAACAAGGACTTAATCTGATAGAGCTTATACCAGAATTGTTACTTAGGTTTAGGTTGTACCGGTTTGGTGTTACAGCAGACATTGGAAAAGCTCTTCTGCAGATTAGCCTGGCACGTAGAGATCGTGATTTTGTTAGATTTCTGTGGTGAGAAAATTCCCAAATGGACAAAATGGTGGAGTACCGACACAAGCGTGTCGTATTCGGTGTGACCTGCAGCCCTTTTCTACTTGGAGCGTGTATTGGTCACCATTTAAATTCAGTTTCTGGCGAGTTCGCTAAAACCGTTTCTCTGTTGAAATCTACATTTTATGTGGACAATTGTGTGACTAGTTTTGGAACGGCAAGCGAGTTGAATACGTTTATTTGTGAAGCCTCCCAAATTATGATGGATGCTAAATTTGAGTTAGGGGGGTGGGAACATACACGTGTCTTAACTAATACTACTGTCAACGTTACAGACGCTCCTTCTGTTGATTTGCTAGGTTTGAAATGGGACAAAATTGAAGACTCGCTATGTTGTAATGTAAATGAAGACATACAAGATATAACTTCCGGCACTAAGCGTGTCATGTTGTCGATCAGTCATAAATTGTACGACCTATAGGATTCACTTGTCCACACTGATACCAAAATTGTTATTGAAAGATACTTGGAGTTTGGAAGTTGGTTGGTATGAAAACTTCCAGTTAACATCTGTGAAAAATTCTTGATGTGGTTAAAAGGATTGCCTATTTTGGCCGATATAAAAATACCTAGATGGTTAGCTACTAATGATTCATGTGGAGGTACAAGGAGTTGACATGTGTTTGCCGATGCAAGTCAGAAAGCGTATGCGGCTAGTATCTTTTTACGCGTTGAAAATGAGTCCGGTGCGTCTGTTCAGCATGTACGAGCGAAATCTCGCGTTTCTCCCATGAAAAAGGCAACTATACCCCGTTTGGAGTTGCTTGCATGTTGTATAGCTACACGATTAATGGAGAGTGTGAAGAAAACTTTAAATTTAGAAGCGATTCGTGTCATGTATTGGTCGGACTCTATGGATGCCTTGTACTGGATGATGTTAGAATTGTCATGTTTATCTGTTCTGTTTTTAAAATAGAAGGCGTAAGTCAGTCTGTCTGTAAAAATGTCAGTTTATTAAATATATAAAAATTAGCTATCAGAAAATTATTTGAGTTATTTTGGGAAAGAGCTGTGTTCCGAGCCTGTGTCTTAAGAAGCTCAGAACGGGTAGTTTTGAAGACTTCTTACATGTTTTGGCGACCGTGACAGGACAGAAAGTGCTGACACATTATAACTGAGTGTTGATCCGTGCATGATCAAACAGAAATGGCCAATTTAGAGAGCTTTATAAAACAGCGTAGTGCAATGCGTGCCCAATTTACTAAATCTGTTACCAGTTTGGATGCGGCATTGGCCCAGAATGCAGATTTAATAAATATTAGAGAATTGTTGTGTAAGCTGGAGGATAGGTCTACGTTAATGTTTAAAATTGATGAACAAATTACGGCAGTTATGAGCGCCGATAAAAATTTGTCAGAGGAAAAGTTCCTCGAAGAAATGGAGTCTCAGTGTAAATATAGAGACATTCTGATAGCAAAGCAACATCTTGTTCAGGTACGTGCAGCTGCACCGCAAAATGGTTGCAGAAATGTAGAACGAAAATTTAAACTCCCGAATTTAGAAACAAAAGGTTTGACTCTGATGTTAAGTCATGGTTAGGTTTTTGGAGGCAATTCTCTAAAATTCATGAAGACCCTACCATACCTGACGTTGATAAATTTCAATATTTGCTTCAATCAACTGAGCCTGGTTTGAAGGCGCGGATTTGCGAAAGTTTCCCTGCTACAGCGGAAAGTTATCTCTCGCTTGTTGAGCAGTTAAAAAACAGGTTTGGACGTCACGATGTCTTAGTTGAGGTGTATGTGCGTGAATTGTTACGGCTTGTTGCCAACGCAATACACCCGAAGGAAAAACTTCCTTTACCGTTTTGTACGACCGATTAGAGTCACAGTTGCGTGCGCTGAAAACGTTAGGAATCACTACCGACAAGTTAAGTTTCTTTTTGTTACAGCCACGTTGGTTCGTCAAAAATTTATGTTACTGTATATCGGGGCAGCCGTGCGTACCACACAAAGAAAATCACAGAAATACCCGGGCTCAATCGGAGAGTGGGGGGGAGGGGTTGTAGAAAGCAGACCAACATATAAGGTACGCGGCTGTAAGGAATTAGTAACGGCACCTGTAAGAAGAAGAAAAGAAAAAAAATAGTTAAGCAAACCTGAAAAAAAAACAAAAGATTAAGCATAAGTTATTCAGTACTGTGTAGATGTAAGAAAACTGTTTTGGATAAACTATATATTGTAACAACAGTAAAAGCAATATAAAAATTTTTAATATACAGTGAGGCAATATTGGGGAGTAGCAGAAACGTTTCCTCACACCACCAATTTAACAGAAATCAGACAAAATTTTAACAAAATATAAATAGGCAAACACAATCAATATGAGCAGTCCAGTAGTATTGCTTTTTTTTTTCTTTTATTTTAAAATAGCATGCAAGTCTCTATTGTAAAGGATATCAGAACGCCAACGATATTGCAAAACACGGATAGATATTTAAAATAATATAAGTAGGAAATAGTGCAACTTACAAAAAGTCCTGCAGCAACGCTTCCTTGCAATGGAAGTGTGGGATGCACAATGTCCTGCACTAACGAAGCACTTCACCCTTGATTGTGAGGGTGTTGATGGAACTTATTACACTTTACACTAATCATACCTACGTACTTCACTGGTGTTAGCAGCAGACATCATCATACTGATGGAACCACGTAGCATTGATAAATTTCTTGGTAATTCTATTTCTTAAGACAATAATTTGGAAATATTTTGTAACACAAATCGCAAAAATTGTAGTAAAAATTTAGAATTTAGAATCACGGTTTTCAAAGCACGATGTAATGCATGTCATCTGATAAGTTCTCGCATTAAACTAACAGTGACGCGAGGTGTTATATTTGCTACATATGGTAACAAAGAAAAATCTAATGCTTTTACATAACGAAATTTGCACAAGTAGTGATCTATTGTAGATTCTTTGGTATTAGAAAATTCAGAACTACAGTATCAACTGTATATAAATGTGAATGAGATACATATTTATAAGAAGCAACCTTTTTTCTATCTACTAAACCTGCTACAACTGTATCATCATTTTTAGAACCAAAACCCAAGCTTAAAACTGCATTTGGATAATCCAAAGTATGCACTGCACTGATAAAAACAGGTAACGAAACGAGATCGCACACACATTAATCCTAAAGAAAGAATAGGTCGAGTTTAACAAGTTATCCACGTTATTTCCAAAGGAAAACCAACTACAGACACAATTAGTAAGCGCGCGTATCACTAAAAATCGTCAATGACCTTAACAAAAAAACAAAACGCACGTTCGACTATAAAAAGCATACTTTCTTTCAACACGAATTAGAACTCCGCTCTCCAGTTAATCTACAACTCGAAATTGTCAAAAGCACCAATGCACTGTGTATTTTTAACGTAGTTAAACTATAAAAAGAACGAAGAGCAAACTCGAACTCTTCATCTGTTTCTCAACTCGTTGTTATTCCAACACCACTCCGATAACAACATCAGGAACTCAATTTATACGACCGCCAGACCAGAACGATGCAATCTATATTTCCTTATAGCGGTTTATCATGTTCGATAAGTGGGAAAACAATTTATTTATTAATGAAAATCAACCTGTAAATTATACTATCTTTTAACTTAATACACGCGAGTTGGGTTGCATACAATACCGAATTATTCAAAAGCATTCAATAACGGGTTAACAAACATAAAATATAGAGATAGTAATTGCAGAAAGGTATTTATTAATTGGGAAAAAGCGAAAAAGTGTTGAGATGCAAAAATGCACGTTACAAATTATTCTATTTTGTTAAATCCTCTAGTGGAATCTTGTCTCCCTGAAGAGGTCTTGCGAAATTGGGAGAGGAAACATACAACGGGAAAAGGCCGTGATGTCTCTAATCGCTTAAACGATCTCATGGAATTTTTGCGGAAAGAGGTTGCCGGGAAAGAACGTGTTTTGTTAGCAAGAAGTAGTTTTCAACCAGTTGAAAAATCCATTAATAAAGTCAAACGTGGTAGAACTGAAGATGTCTCCACAGCCCTAGATTTGTTATCGTTAGACGAGTCGACGAAAAGGAAAAGAGTTTGCATTTTTTGTGGTAAGCAACATTTAAGCCATGATTGTTTTAAGGCACCTTCTTTGACGCTAGAAGACAAAAAGAAAATCATCAGTGAAAATCAATTATGTTTTCAGTGTTTAAAATCTGGTCATTTTTCCAAAACATGCCGAGCTAATGTCAGATGTCCATTGTGTAAGGCTCGTCATTATATTGTCTTGTGCCCTTACGCCTAGCCGATCTCTTATATCGGAGGACAAAAAACTAGTAGTAACAGATATAACTAACGCTAGCACGTCAAGTGTAATGGCGGTTCAGAATAGTAAACATGTGTTGTTTCAAACTGTCATCGTTAAATTAGTAGGTTGTGGCCACAAGCGTAATATTCGAGCGGTGATTGATACAGGTTCACAATATACGTACATTATGGAGAAGACCGCAAGGACTGTAGGCTTGCACCCTATTGGTAAAGAACACCTAAGTCATATTGTGTTTGGCGCTGTTGCTTCGGAACCGAAAGTTCGTCATCGTTATACAGTTACCGTTTCTTCACTTAACGAATCTTTTCGATATTCATTTGAGGCCCTAGATCAACCGTTAATATGTGGTGCGGTTCCACGGTTACGGAACGAAACACTTTTGAATGAGCTTCGTAGGCATAATATCAGTCTTTCGGATGTTGGGGAGCACTGCCCGGAAATTGAGTTGTTGATTGGGGCAGATGTTGCTGGTAATCTTTTAACCGGAAGAATTCTTGAATTAGAGAATGAATCAATCGCTGTTGAAACGAAGCTAGGTTGGACCCTTATGGGCAAAGTGCCTGATGTTAACCCACTTGAAAATGCAGCTTTAATGGTTGTTTCACTGTAGAGCAAAATCCAAAAGGGCACTAGATATCAAAATAAGGATTTCACTAAATGATGCGCCAAGCAAAATAATAAGAAAATTGTTTTAGTAAATATAAATATCTCTAACCGTTTTCAAGGTATAGTTCGAATTCCAAAAGGGCTCTAGATATCAAAAAAAGATTTCACTAATTGATGCGTCAAGCAGTATAATAAGAAAATTGTCTTTGCCAAATTTAAATATCTCTAACCGTTTTCAAGATATAGAACGAAATTCAAAAGGGCACTAGATATCAAAATAAAATTTTCACTAGATGATGCGCCAAGCAAAATAATAAGAAAATTGTCTTTGCTAAGTTTAAATATCTCTAACTGGATTAATTGAGGGGGGGGGGGTGAATGAGGTGATATAGATATGCTAATTATAGGGAAGGACCAATTGCTTTTTGTAGCAATAACAATAGCGGTGGAGCGGTTATGTAATAACTAAAGCAACTACAACAAACTACTTATTGAAGGGTATAAATACCTTAAAGCCTGTGCCGCTGGGGGCAATAAAAGTTCATACACAAAGGCTTCGCGGACAACCAAAAACACGCACGATTGGTGTCGGTGTCGCTTTCGAAAGCTCTCACACAACCGTCTTCTGCAAGGGTTCGAATGCAACTGTGTTCACGCACTTTCACTGTCGGTATATATGTTTCACTAAAAACTATAGGATACCCGCACTAAGTATTTATTGTCACCAATTCCAGTAAATGTTCGATGAGACGTAACACTAACCGTTTTTAAGATATTGAGCGAAATCCAAAAGGACACTAGATATCAAAATAAAGATTTTACTAATTGATGCGCCAAGCAAAATAATAAAAAAATTGTCTTTGCCAAATTTAAATATCTCTAACCGTTTTCAAGATATAGAGCGAAATTCAAAAGGGCACTAGATATCAAAATAAAATTTTCACTAGTTGATGCGCCAAGCAAAATAATAAGAAACTTGTCTTTGCTAAGTTTAAATATCTCTAACCGTTTTTAAGATATAGAGTGAAATCCAAAAGGACACTAGATATCAAAATAAAGATTTCACTAATTGATGCGCCTAGCAAAATAATAAGAAAATTGTTTTACTAAATTTAAATATTTTTAACCGTTTTTATGAAATAAATAAAAACTAGGGCATTATCAAATCTACTGAAGGTGATCACTTTGTGGTCAAAATATGTTTTTAGAGGTGCCCGAGTATTACAGCAAAGGAGGTTATACTTTTACTTAACAATCAGCCACAGGGCTGCAATTGATGGTTATATATAATTGCTTTTAGAAAATTATAATATATCGTTTCTTTTTTAACTTATGAGAGAAAAGCATCTTCCAACCCTAACCTAAAAGACCAATTCAAAATTTTTTGAAACAAGTATAGCAACAAACAATTAATGAGTCATAGTCAATATTACCAGAAAAGCTTTTATAAATATAACATACTAACAGATCCCACTTAAATCTCTCTCAATAAGCCTGCGGTTCTGATTGTATGACCTTGATCCATTAATAAATTTTCAGGCAAATGACGCTTTAAACATGCATTTTCCATATTATAAAGTTATTGACTTACCTCGATAATACCCGAAACACTAAAACCAATATTTTATTAAATAAACTTTGCTAAATTGTCCGATTGTTTATACATCAGTAATAGCGTTTACTAAGCTTTTTGTACAAAAATGATATCACATGGCATGTGAAACAATTCATTTGAGCATCTGACGGCATTAGCGAAAACACTATTTTAGTTAAACTAGAAGTCTATAATAGTAGAACGAGATGACCTTCATAACTAGCGTATTTGTTATTCATGATAAAATGACGTACAAGGACCGAATATGAATAAGTGAGCTTTGTACTTTTTATGCTATGCTATTGGTCGAAAAAAGATGTGACTGTAAAGTATAGGATGAAATTTCATATGTTGTAACGAATATATATTCTATAGCACCATGTTTGTAAGAATCGCTTCAGCATAAATTTATTCTGTGGTATTTAATTCCCGTGTTTGATGTTATAATATCTAAAAGAAACAATTCTATATGAAACAGGAAATCATGTTCACTTAAATAACTTAAATGCTTTGTACGGAGATATTTAATAATATTATAATCTTCAAGGAACGTATTTATATGGGGTCTAGTAGTTTGTGTTGTCTACCTTACAGGCGAATACTTCCTCTTCATTCGTTATAATTAGGATAGCGCATGTGCGTACTGGTCACGGGATACGCCACGCTAATAAGGTGTCGTACTAACGAGGTCGGCCATTGCTTTTTCTAGATGTAGTCGAGTTGGCAGGGTTTTCTTAAAAATAAGTATGAATCTCCAGGCCTTGCAGAAGTGGGGCCTTCGGATCGGCGTGAGATGGTTATAATAAGGGGGGCGAGTTGCCTTGGGACACAGTACGAAGCGCCAGGCTCCTGTGACACCGGCAAGGCAATGAAACGCGCCGATATGTTGATATGTTGTGTTAAGATTTGTTAACGGTAAGCTCGCTTTAACTAAATAACTTATAAAATATTTCTATCCCTTTAGCGTATGACAGAATGGAAAATTAAAATGATGAACTAGAATGTAGGAAGAGTATTTTTAAATGTTGTAATAACATTATGATATGGTAGAACGGTGTTATATTTGAATCCAAGGTTGGAAAGCTGTTCACTTATCAGGGCAACTGCAGCTGTTGTTTGGTGTTTCGTTACAACAAATTGATGAGCAAATTCCGAAGCATGTATGTCGACGTTTAATAATTAGATATGAAAACATCAACACCTACAGGTATCAAACCTTCTATTTTGCTTTGTTTGTAAGAATTCGTCAATGTTTACATAAATAATTTTCAAGGATCGTTTGGTTAAATTAAATTTTGTATGTATAGAACAGCGTGGCAAAAAATAGTCACGAATTGCTACAGTAATCGTTTTGTAAAATTTGCATAAATTCACTTGCTAACAATATGATATTTTAAAGTCCATTTCTTGCTTTTTAGAAAATTTATTTACAGATGTTAAAATTTTAATAAGCTTTTAATACCTAAATGAAATGAAAAGTTGTTTGTCTAAGTTAACTACATGTGATTCAATTTTTTGTGAGAAATAATTTATGAGACCATATGTGAACCAATAGTCAGATCTGAACACTTGGTGCCAAAACTTGTTTTAAAATATTATTAACTTAAGGTCCTGTTATGTCAAAGACAGATGTATTGAAAATCCATTTTTATTAGTTCATTTTGTAAACATATTTAAAGAAAAAATTCCAGAAAGAGAAACTATATTAAATTTCATTTTTAGACTCAAGTTTTTTTATTCTATGCATAATTAAATTGACTAAATTTTTAAAGAAAAGAAGTTTGTTAAATAATGAAATTATACGAGTACTGAAGTAATTCAAAAAGCACAGGTATACTACAACTGATTTGTTCTAGGTATTCATTGTTGATTTAAATATCTTTGGTGTGGTAATCTTAACATTATTCCACCTGTAATTATTGGCATAATTTTTTCATTGGGAGGCACAAACTGTGTCTTTCTAATAGAGAATTTGTTGTGTATTTTTTTTTCAGGTTCATCGAGATCGGAAAGGTCGTAAGTATGTTCCAGAGGTTTCCAGATACATTAGTTCAGTAGTTGCAAGTTTTTATTGCGTTTATATCCCGTGAGTTTCTGTATCTTCTCATAAGGGTAATGAATCTTTAGTGTAACCGTTCATACAGATACAGTGGCGCTCAACCCATTTCCCTTTTGTTAGTTTATTGTAGAGTTTAGACCATCCCCACACCCTTTCTCATTGCTCACCCTTGGGGTAATTCCCAGACTTAGCCGCGAATAATTAAAGCTTCACTTATATAAAGGAAGCTTAAGTAAATAATTTTACGCTTTAATGTGAATATGTCATGGGATCTTAAATAAATGACCTTAGAGTTAATATAAAAAAAGGAGTGGGAGTATACTATAAATATAGGTGCACGCACTAATTTTGTCATTCTATTGTAGAATATTGAACGAGCAGCATGCCTCTCTTTGGTGATTTGGTACAGCATATTGCTGCTCTTCTTGGATTAATAAGAAGTTCACGTGATGACAGTGTGATTATGGATGGTCTGCGTGAGTGCAGAATTGGAATTCGACGTATAAATAAGGCGATCGGAAAAGCAAAGTCTGCTGGTGAGAAGCAAAACTTATTGGCATCATTAGGAAGTATCAAGACTATCCGATCG